>CAUYQG010060020.1:0-35328 GCA_963574415.1 Tarsius wallacei | reverse complement strand
AGTATTTAAGATCTAGAATAACAACTGATGCAAGAGTGTACCATGAATTTAATGTGCAAGTTCATTCTGAGTCTCTGAATGGGAATACAATATTGTAAAAGAAAAATAATAATGGCCCATCTAGGGGAAAAATACAACTTCTCGTGGGCAAGATGTGTGTGATTTTAAAGAAAAATAGGATAATGATTAAGAAAAAGAAAGAGGAGAGAAAACTATAGGGTGTGGATAGTAGAAAGACTGCAGTTAAATGAAACTAAGGGGAACAGAGAGGGGCCCCAATTCAACACACCCAGGTGCTGGAGCAGCAACAGAACCTGCTAGAATTTACTCTGGAGAGAGGCGACTGCCAGAGGTAAAAACTCTGGAATAGAATCAGTTGGGTTTCTTCTACATCAGTGTGAGGTGATCACAAAACAAACTGACTTAGGCCCATCTAAGCCTCAAGCAAAGAAAGATCTGGGTGCCCTGGAGATGACAGTAACAAAAGGAGTCTGAAGGAATTAGAAGTCTGTGAGTAGCAGAGGGAAGAGGTGGACCACACAAATGCGCTTAGCCTCAAGGCTTCTAGTAGAGCCGCCCAGAGAGTGACAGAATTGGGAACAGGGGGAACTGGGAGGGGTTGGTTTAGAGCCTTTACATTGGACAAAGGGAACAAAGCCAGACGAAACTATGCTTCTGGTGCATGTCAACAGTGCACAGCTGGTGCCCCGCATTTCACTGTTGTTAGGAGGTTAAATTGTGCGTTCAAATAGCTCGATATGGTCTGAGCTGGAGAAGGGAGCCCTGCCAAGGAAGATAAGGCGAGCAGCAAGACTTGAGATGTCCCTATCTCAACCCTTAGCTGGTGGCAGCCAGGAGGGAATGTAAGATTTTCCAGCAGATGAAATACCATGATTTCATCAAAAGGGCTTTGTAGATGAATAGCGGGAGAGCTAAATACTAAATGCAATTCTTCGGTGTTTAATACCTTAAGAATAAATCCTACTCCCTGTAATCCCCACCTATAAACTATAAATGCATTGCAGGTCAGATAAACCATTCTTCTCGGACTGTCTTCTCTCTACTCAGCATACTTTTCTTGGTATAACGATGAGACATGATTGTTTTCACTTGAGACATGGATTACCTCCACTCAGAAGTCCTTTCTGTTCTTAATTTTTCTTCAATGTTTTTATTTTTTTTGTGCCATCTTTATTTTTTAAACATCTGTATTAATATAGATGGTGCCAAAAAACATATACACATTTTAAGAAAGGAAAAAACTGTATTAAATTGCAATACTCAATATATACCAGTAACAAAAGATGAATACAAATCACTTCTGCAATTACAAGAGGTGCTCAAAGTGATTACCATCAGCCTCCAGACACTTCTAATTATGGCAAGCTAAAAGTAATAAATAGATAACATCTCTTAAAATGTGTGTACATTTTTGGCACCTGTTAACTTACTATAAAACACACCCTTCAATGATTTCATTTTAAGCAAGTGTTTTCTTAATATTGTTAGTTTGAGACATTTATTATAAGGCTATATGGCTTTTGTTTCTAGATATAGTATGACAGATACCAAATAGCATACATCTGCTCAGTAAATGATTGAATGTGTAATTTACATGTACATATCACTTGGCTACAATTGTTAAAAATGCTTTCAAATAATTCTTCCTGCCATTATATTATAGTTAGCTTAAGAACGACAGGATTGGAGATAGAACTCTGTCACACACCCTGGAGAGATTTAATAAATGTTTCCGAGGCTGAGAGCAAGTATATTTGTTTTTAGTTAACTGGACTTCCCTGTAGTTAACCTGGACAAGTGAATTTTTTAAAGCAAGTTTATCTCGAAAACTAAAACTTTTGTTTTATTCCTCTAAAAAAGTTTTCTTAGAAATTACTATTTTAACCTTCCTGTTTTTAACCTTAGCTCTTTCATCATTTCTAGTAAGGCCATGAGCACTTCACCAAGCACCTGTTTCAGATTTTAGATTTCTGTTTTCACCTTTAAGTTTCCCAAACACCTGCCTAACCAACTAACCAAGCTTTGCTTCCTTCACCACCATTCATTCCTGCCATGTGATGCTGTGAAGTTTCTCCCTAGTTCACTTAGCTTTCTAAACACCTGCAGCTCCTTGACAAGGATAGTATTGTCTGGCTATTTTACTTAGCAATGAGTTGATTTGCCTGTCAAGATAAACTTCACCGTACATATTATTGAATCTCTGGATTAATGTCTTATAAAACAGCGCATTTGTACAGTCCTATGTGTTTCATAAGCATCAAACGCTGATTTCATTTGAGAGGCCGGATATTATATCAACGTTTAGTGAAAGGAGTTTATTGCTGGGGGTTCAAAGATGAACTATTATGAAAGCTAACCTTTGGGATTCGAGCTAAAAGTTTATTTTCCATGACGAATTTTTAGTCGTTATGACAGGAGGCTACCCATGTGCTGTAAAAGAATACTATTTAAGGATCTGGTAGTCCAAGTCTGCTTTAAAAATACATTAAAATCAGTATATAGTGAAGTGATTAATGACTGTGTTAACAGCATGCACGTTCACGATTCTTCTGTCACTGTGGAGATAATACATCAAGAACAAGAGAAAAGCACATTTTTCATCAGAGATGAGCTCTATTATAATCCAAATGACTTAATTTTTGAACATCTTTCTTTTGCAAAATGTATGTTAGACATAAAAAAGAATTTTTCCAGCTGTTTCTAGATCTTATTTTAATTTATTTATAATAAAGCATGCATATGGGTAAAAGCTTCAAGCTGAGTTTTGAAACCAGCAGACAGTTCTCTGCCTTAAACAATTCATCAGTACCACATACAAGCTGCCTTCAGTTAAATTCAGTCTAAGGTATCTATGCTCCAGTTAATTGCAATACAGAAAAAAGCTTAAAGCTATCACTTCTCAAAGGTGAGTAGCTCTTAAAAAAAGAAGAATAAAAAAATTAGGTAGTAAAAACAATAAAACCCTATATATTAAAAACTTTTATGATTTACTAGTCATCTGCTCAAGTCTTGAGTGTTCCATTGTTAGATGTTCTTTTTTTTTGAGTTGGAGTCTCACTCTGTCGCCCAGACTGGAGGGCAATGGCACACTCCCAGCCACCGCAGCCTCGACCTGTTGGGTTCCAGCGATCCTTCCGCCTCAGCCTTCCAAGTAGCCGGAACTACAGGCGCGCGCCACCACACCTGGCTAATTTTTGATTTATTGTAGAGACGAGGTCTTGCCAAGTTCCTCAGGCGGGTCTTAAACTCAGGCTCAGGCAATCCACTCGCCTCGTCCTCCCAAAGTGCTGGGATTGCAGGTTGAACCACCCAGCCCAACCTAGATGTTCTTTAACCTGGTCTACTTCTGCTTTCAAAAGTATCCCTAGGCAAGATGGCAGCTAGCTGCCTCTCTTGTGTGTCTTTCTCTTATTATACAAAGCTAATCAGTTAGAGACAGTTTTGGGGGGAAAACTCAGTTCTAACTGACAGTATATTTTTCCTACCCATATCCAATATTTTAGTGGAGTGTGACAAGTATTTCAAACCCAGCTACACTTAAGAAGGTTTGTTGCTTTAGGTGAGTTTAAGAATTTAGGAATCTCTCACACAGTATGAGTAGTCCTTAATTAATGCGTACTAACTTAGATCTGTCCCTTCCAGATGTATGGCCATTTGGAAAAAGAGCTCAAAGGGCCGTGTAGCTGTGAGAACTCTCCTCCCCTTCCTGATAACAAGGTATGGGATTTCCTTCCTCTTCCTCTTTCTATTACTGCTGTTTGGCACTGCTTGGGCCCCCAATCTCTCCCCCTACTTCAAACACTTCTTATCTTAGGGGAGTAAACCCCATGACTAATATCCGCCCCCACTTCCTCCTTGCACACCCCCTTCCACCATAAACTTTTCTCAACATATCCTGAGCTAGGTCACATCAAACCAGCTTCCCTCCCCCATCCTAGCCCAGCTCCTATATATAGAAAACCTCTTTCAATAAAATGGTGTTTCTGAGAAACACAGATAAATCTTATGCCAGCCCTCTTTGTACTCAATATAATAATTAGCATTCACTCGTTCACTCAACAAATATTTGTTGAGTACTTTTTATGTGCCAGGCACCATGTTGGGCACACAGTGTAATGGCATTGTATGCAGCTCCTTCTCTGTGGGCTTTTAAAAATTAAGAGAAATGATCTGTGTTTAGGAGGGAACCATTTTATCCCTGTTTCCTCATGACTGTCATTAGCAGGAAACAACAGCTGCAGCAACAAAGCCTTTGAGAAATCTCAAGTTCATGAAACACTTATTGGACATCTACTGTATTCTGGGCTCTGTGCTTGGTGTCGGGGTTAAAAATATGGGAACCAAAGGATCTGTGCCGTGAAGAGTCTTGAACAAGAATGTAGACTAGAAAAGCTTCCAGAATGAGAGCTGTCCTGGGAGGTGGCTGTGGACATGACGGCCAGCCAAGCAACCTGGAGCCAAACCAGAACCAGGAGAAGCCTGCCTGACCATTTAGCATGTCTTCTACTAAGTTAGATAGGCTGCAGTCTCCAGCCTCCAACTAGAGGGCCATCTGAGAGGCTCTCCCAAATATTCCCAGTTAAAGATGTCAGCACAACTCACCCCATCCCCACACACCTTCCCCACTGACATCTCTGACCAAGACCGTGGTAGCCACCGGTAGCTTGGAGCTGGGATGCCCTGCAGACTTGGGAAGTGAGTGGGACTACCAGATATAGCAAATAGACATACAGGCTACCTAGTTCAATTTGAATTTCAGGTAAACCACAGATAATTTTTATACTGTAAGCACGTCCCATACAACATATTTGTATTGTTCTGCATTTTATCTGGCAACTCCAGAAGTAGGGTAATACCTTTATTTCTGTTTAGCCTTGTCAAGCATCCCAGATTTGTTCAGAAGGCCCTTCTCCCACCTCTGTCAGCTTCTGAAAGCACTGAGACATTTAGCAGGTGCCTCTGTTGTTTTCTTTTTCTGCTGACACAGATGAAATCCTACCTACTCCTTGATCTTTCCTGCCAAATTAAATTTGGTCTTTTGCAGTGAAAATGGCTATCACTCTCGCTGAGGTTTTCTCTCTTCAAATACCTTGAAAAATCATCTTAATTCCATTTCAGTGCACTTGACATTGGTTACCAAAATAAATAAATAAATAATAATGCCCTCTCCAAAAAAGCTTGCTTCTAAGTCAAGCAAGTTTTCTAATGGATACTTATTTACCTGTCCTGAGCAAAGTTAATGGCCTGGAAACGGGTGTAGTGGTCCAAGGCAAATGGAAATCAACTTGAAAAATATTTATTTTTCTTCTAATCAACTGTCACTGGGTTTAGGCTTGAATACAAAGACGTACCTAAAAGCTCACTTTCTATTTGTTTTTAAAAAGTGTGTATATATTTATACATACACATATGTGTGTGTTTTTATATATTTTAGATGAAGTTTATTTTTGAAGGCAGTTGGGAAAAAAATTCCTTTGCTTTGAGAGAATAGAGAATTCCTGGACTTGGCACATAGCTGTCCTTCAGTAAATTATGTGTTATATGATCCAAGAAATATTGATCAACTTATAACATTTTAATTTTTTCAGATAGTTCTAGTTTTATATTCAATAGATAAATTATCATGATAGCTTAATAGACTAGAAATTGATCTGCGCTCGCATGAAAAAGCACATAAGCATATCGTTCATGGCCATTATCCAAGATATTTTCTAGTTGAGCTCTGCCACTTGCTGGAAAAAGTTACAGCTTCTCTGTTTCTGTTTTCTCATCTGTAAAGTGGGGGTAATAATTTTCTCTACTTCATAGGACTGTTGCGAAGATGAAATGAGGTCATATTTGTAAAGTGTTTAGAACAGGGGCCTGGCATATATAACTGTCAATCACTGTGAGCCCTTTTATGCTAATCTGTTATAAACAACTGTACTTACCATCTTTGATCTTCCTACGAGAGTGAATTGTTTTGGTATTTGTGGGCCACTTTGCTGAATTTCCATCTTTCTTATTCTTAGGTAGGTTTGGGGAACAGGGAATAATGGCACGCACAGTGAAATTCGTTTCAGAAGGACAACAAGAAGTAGATATACCATACCGCTAAAACCATTTAAAAAACAATCTACAATTTATTTTAGTGTTTGGTTATAATCTAATTGATTTCCTGGTCTTGTTGCAGAATTATCATGCAGAACAAATTTTTCTTTTCTGGATGTTGCTCTGCCTTCATGAGATATATTTTATTTAGCTATTGTAATAATAACTTTTTTGGATTAGAAAATACAGTTTATTTAAAAAGTAAATTAAAGAGAGAGAGAGAAAGAAAGAGGAGATTCACTTCCCCGAGGTGGGGGCGGGGGAGCAAAGCCAGGAAACGTGGCCATACCAGAGTCTAGTAAGGCAGTGGCCGTAATAATAATTTCAAAGAAATAGTTTCATCTAAAATCTGTCTCACAATTCAAGATCAATTCATTTCATCTCTAAATAAACGGATATAAAATGTGTTAACAGAGCTTTCAAATCAGTTCCTCCTCAATAGAAGAAGGGATTTAGTTGTCTTTCTTTCTCCAAGGTCAATCCTTCTACTCTTTAAGCAAAGAATATTCTGGAATGCTATCCAAGTCTTGTCCCTTCTCACCCTCACTAGCATCTACATGCTTACTTGTTTCTTCTTTCCATGTCTGCTTTAGTTAAAAATCTGTTACACACAATGTCCTTTCTGAAAAATGGCTAAGAAAGGGTACCCCGCTGGAGTCTGTGTGTGTAGGCGTCAACCATGATGAATTTTAGACTGATGTCATTAAGGAATTCAAACTAGATAGCATTTTGTTACGGTGTCAAAAATTTGGCTATTTTAAGTGGCCTTTTTTTTCATTTCAAAGGTTAAGAAAAATTTCAATATCTAATAAAGACACAATCCATCGATTTTATCATTACAAGGGCTTGTTCTAACTAAAAAGGCAAGAATTGATGAATATAGTGCTTGTGAAAAGGATTAGCTGAAGGCAGACAAAATGCAGCCGTAAAAAGACAATGGACTGAGCTGTTTCCTGCTACCCGAGTTCTCATCCTTGTGCTGCCTTTAGTGAGCTATAGGATGGGAGGTGAGTCTGTTAAAAAATGAAAAATACAACAGAAACCTTCTGAGGTATCTTTTCTAAAATAAATGACTTCAGATACATGTTTGATACCTATCCCATGAGCTCCTCATCTTTAATTTAGGCTTTTTATGCAACACCATATTGCTTTTATTCAAGAACTGAAAGTAGGAACATGTCACCATTAAGTTTATTTCTGTTCAAATTCCAATGAAAATTCAGGCAACAAAACTTAAAACAATAGATTATGTCTCAGAAACACCTGCCACCTTTTAGACTTCCCATGCAATCAACCAATCAGAAAAAAAGGTGAAGGCTTACAAATTCTCCACTCTGACCCTCTATGAGTGTTTAATTTCTTTCTTTTTTTTCAGTTTTTATTTTTTGAGTTGGAGTCTCATTTGGTTGCCCAGGCTAGAGTGCAGTGGCACGCTCATGGCCACTCCAGCATCGACCCGCTGGGCTCCAGCAATTCTTCCCCCTCAGCCTTCTAAGTAGCCCGAATTTCTTTTAATGTAAACAGTCAGATACAGCACTTCAAAACAAAGGTTAATGAATGCGTCTATCACAGCTAGAAACAAAAAAGTTTAAAGTATTAGGTATAAGCTGTTGGGAGAAATATGTAACCTTTGCATACCTGAAAGGGCACAAGTTCATTCCATGTGGATCGTTCATCATAACGTCAGGGGTTGAGTAAATAGGGTGTTATAATGAAAGGCCACGTGTGACCCTGGTTAACGCGCTCACACAAACCCTTTTAAAACACCTACATATGTTCATGAATGCACCATTATTAGCCTCATTTAAATTAATTCAGTGATGCCATTGAACTACAGTTACTCAGTAGTAATGTTTTGTACCCAAAATACTAAGTGACTGACTCATGCCTTTGAAGTTGTTTCATAACTCAGAATCAAAATGACCCCAGGAAGGCAATCTCATATGCCTTCTAAATGACTTTCTCTTCCCTGACCTTTCATTGTAAAACATCAACTAATCCTTTGTCGGGATGATGCAGTGATTACTCAAAGAAGTTTTATGTAGTCTTTTCACATGTGAACCAACCAGAACAATCAGAATTTTCATTAAGCGATTCTACACACGGCGACAGCAGTACATGACCAATGTGACTCTATGGCCTAACGATCATGGTAGAAAGTTTGTGAAGTAAAAATAACTCACAGGACAAAAAGGCCAGAGCGTGAGAAAGTAAAATTGAGACAGATTTGTTATGGCTATTGTGAGTAGCTTTCTTGGCTTATAAATTAGCCAAGTAACACAGTTCAGACATAATACAGGACCTACTACCATTTTGTTTTTACTCTCCCACAAGTGGTTGCTAGTTTTCTTCATTTCCTACTGCCATATCCCTGACGCATCTGATTACAGTGAGACCAGTGGGAGTCATGCTATAGGGTACATTCTGAACTTTTATAAACATCCTTACTTCCCCTAAAATCGATTTCTTTAAGCGCTACTTTCTATTTCCCATCCGACTTTCATCATGGTATAGCCCTTTACCAAACACAAATACTCTTATCCCATTCTTGCTGGACAACAGCAAGTAATATTCAAAGCCTCCCTTTGTAAATGTCAAGCTTCTAAATCCAGGTTTTGAAGCTTCCTTTGTGCACCCTTTGAGCTCAAGCATAAAAATGTTCACAATTGTATTTGGCATTCCTCAATCTCATTGCATTTGTCCTAAATAATTGAAAGCAAAGTTAATTTAGTCAGCTTTCATCAAAAATTTGAGCACAGTGATAAGTCATTAATTAAGCATACAAGAACTCAGTTACATTACAAATATAAATATCAGCCAGACATCATTGGAAAGCATTATATAGTAGGCTTACTTGTCTTTGAATAGTTCCTGATTCAAAGGACAGTATGGACAGAGTGAAAATACAGCAGGGAAGGAAATATTTCCAAATCATATATCTAATAAGGGGTTAATATCCAACATATATAAATAACTCCTAAAACTTAGCAACAACAAAACAGCCCAATTTAAAAGTGCGCAAAGGACTTGAATAAACATGTTTTCCAAATAAGATACATAAATAGCTAATGGTGATAGGTAGGGGTCCTGTTTCAATCTCCTGCATGTGGTCAGTCAGTTTTCCCAGCACCATTTGCTGAATAGGTTCTTCTCTCCCCAGTGGTTGTTGTTGGAGGCTTTGTCAAAGATGAGTTGGTTGAGGAATTGAGGCTTTGCTTCCGGACTCTCTGTCCTGTTCCATTGGTCTATGTGCCTGTTCTTGTAATCAAAACCAGGCTGTTTTGATTACTGTAGCCTTATAGTAAAGTTTGAAGTCTAGAAGTGTGATACCTCCTGCTTTGTTTCTTTTACTAAGGATTGTTTTGGCTATTTGTGGTTGTTTATGTTTCCATATGAATGTCTGTATTGTCCTTTCCAGGTCTGAGAAGAACGATGTTGGTAACTCAATGGGTATTGCGTTGAATCTGTAGATTGCCTTCAGTGGGATGGACATTTAAACAATGTTGATTCTTCCTATCCATCAATGAGCATGGAATATTTTTCCATTTGTTTGTGTCTTCTCGGATTTCTTTGAGCAGTGTTTTGTAGTTCTTATTGTTCAAGTCTTTCACTTCTCTGGTTAGGAAGGTGCCGAGGTATTTTATTTTTTTGTGTGTGGCTATTCTGAATGGGATTGTGCTTTTAATTTGGGTCTCTGCCTGTTTGTTGTTTGTGTATAGGAGCGCAACTGTCTTTTGCACACTTACTTTGTTACCCTGAGACTTTGTCAAAGTCCTTTATTAGTGCAAGCGGGTTTTTGACAGATTCTTTTGGATTTTCAGGGTATAGGATCATATCACCAATGAACACATGAAAAGTTGCTGAGTATCACTAATCATTAGGGAAATACAAATCAAAGCCACAATAAGATACCATCTCAGATCCATACCATTAGAATGGCTATTATTAAAAAAATAAAAATAAAAACTATTGATAAGAATGTGGAGAAATTAGAGCACTTGCACATTCCTGGTGGAATTGTAAAATGATGCAACGATTAGAAAAAAATAGTATAGAGTTTCCTCAGAAAATTTAAAATAGAATTGTCATTTGATTCAACAATTCCACCTCTGGGAAATAACTGGAATCAGGGACCTGAACAGACATTTACACCCATATTCATGGCTGCACTATACACAATAGCCAAAAGGTAGAAGCTACCCAAGTGTCCACCAACAGATGAACAAATAAACAAAATGTGTTCTATCTATACAGTGGAATATTATGCAGCCTTAAAAAGAAAGATAATTTTGATGCATAGTACAACAATGATAAACCTTGAAGACATTAGGCTAAATGAAATAAGACAGACACAAAAGGACAAATGTTACATGATTCCACTTTTAGAAGGTACATAGAGTATCAAATTCATACAGATGGAAAGTGAAAGGGTGGTTTCCAGAGGCTGGGGAGAATGGAGAATGAGGAGTTGATGTTTAATGAGTACAAGTTTCTGTTTGGAATGGATGAAAAAAGTTCCTGAGATTCATGGTAGTGATGGTTACATAACAATATGAATGTACTCAATGCCACATAAATGAATACCTAAAAATGGTTAAAATGGTAAATTTTATGCTTTTAAATATTTTCTCACAATAAAAAAGTATCTACCCATATTGGGCTTACAATGTAAGGAGGAGATGGGTGTGTGTATAAAATTAGTACCTGGATAACTCTAATTCAAGGTAAGTGAGATTGTAACAAGACAGAAGAAATTAAATACTATGGCATTCAGAGAATGGCAAGATAATATTTAGATGCTACAGAAAAGGTTTCATGAAGTAAATAGTGGTTATAGTTTACATTTGGAAGATTAATGCAACTTGAAAGAATAGAAATGGTGGAAGTAGGTATTGTATGAGAGAGAGAGAGAGAGAGAGAGAAGAATAAACAAAGCACAGAAGCAGAAGCTAAAATCTTGGGGGTGACTTCAGAACTGTGATTCCTCCTAGTTAGGATAAAGTGTGGAGCAATGCTTCTCAGATTTTAATGCATATACAGATCGCTGGGGAATCCTGCTAAATGTAGGTTCTGATTCCTTAGGTCCAATGAAGGATCCAAAATTTTTTATTTCTAATAGGCTCCCGAGTGATGCCAACATTGCTTTGAGAACTTGGGTCTTGAGTATATGTATACCTACAAATGTAGATTGGCCTGAGATTGAGGGCTTTGAAAACCACACATCTGTACTTATTTCGGAGTTAACTGAACCAATGGAACTCTCCCATGTAGGAAAATCATATTACTGGGGCTTTCCTTTAGGAAATTACTCTGGCAGCCATGTGTAGGTGGAAATAGAATAGGCAAAGGTAGACACCGGGGTGGACTGGCTAGGCTCAGGAAGGCCAGTCAAGAGGCCAATGACCAGGCTACATGTGATGAGGCCTGAAAAGGCAGGTGGGAGTGAGGGAAGGGTAAGAGACCGGGTAGTGCAAAGGCAGATGAGGAAGAAAAGCAAAAAAATGCCGACGACTAGGGGAAGCATACGGTCAGGCCAAGTGTATGGCTGTCATCTCAACATCATGATTTATAGTACCTCCTTTTGCACTGAAAAATATACCTGTCTGGATGATGAGTAACATGTCACCCAAGTTTTAAGCACAGGTAGCTGACGGGAGGTGAAGGGCAGGTGAGCTGGTTTGCAAAGTATATACCCAGGGGACAGACAGAGGAGTTTGTTAGGAAGCCTGAGGAGGAGCAGTAGTCAGAGAGGCAAAGGAAAGCACTAAGACACTGCTCGACGATAGCAGCCATTAATTAGGAAGCAAGGAGGTGAAGGTAGAGATGGGGTGATATCAGTCATTCATTTAATATTTACCAGCTGTCTGTTATGTGGTAGGCTGTGTTCTAAGTATTGCAGATATTTAAATTGAAAGAAAAATGACAACAACAAAAAGCTTTGTCCTTATGGAGTTTATCATCTTGTGGGTACTTAGACATTCTAGAAGTAGGGTGGAGGAGGAAATGGAAAGGGATCACGTTGAAGGCGCAGGACTTATTATAGCCAGGGGCAGTGTGAAACCCAGAATCAAGAAGGAAGGATTCGCATACCACTGTAGTTCCAGCTACTCATGAGGCTGAGGTGGGAAGATCACTTGAGCCAAGGAGGCTGAGATTATAGTATGCTATTATGGTACTTGTAAATAGCCACTGCACTCCAGCCTGTGCAATATACCAAGACCCCATCTTTTTTTTTTAAGTAGGGATTCGAATGTGAAAAGAAGGTAGATGCAGGTTTAGATATAAATATGGATCTTTAAGGAGAGATGGTACTTTGAGAGTGGGTGAGATACCTCCCTGAGAGCAGACCAAAGAAAGAAGAGACCTTGGGCGTTGCCCACACTTAGGGTACAGATTGAGGAGTCAACGAGCCTGAGGAGGAGAAAAGAGGAAATGCACCAAGACCTCACTCTGATAGCAGCCGAGGAAGCAGGAAGGTCAAGGACCCTCCAGTTACCAGTGTCAAATGCTGCTGTGAGCTCTAAGAGACAGGTCTGGGACCATGTGGTCTCCATGGGAAGGATAGGCTTTGGGAAGAAATGCAAAGGGAGCTGGTCAGTAGCATGCCACGTGGTATTCAGCACACAAGAAAAAGTTATTAAGACCCTTAAGGTATCCAACTTATTCTTAGATGGTAATTTATGCATTTCTTGTTGCCAACATTTTTCATTGTTAAAAAAAAATTGTTGTTGCTCCTGAAAGTTTGGAACAAAAATAAAGTAAAAGCTGTAAGCATCTCTTTTTCCATCCATAACTAGTGCATAATTTTTCTCACAATATTACTCTAAGAACGCGTTATGAATAATGCCTCTGTGCTTTAAAAATATGAAGTAGAAAACAAGAACCACGCTCTGGTAAAAACAGTTAATTTTGCTTTATGTCTTCTTTCTGATATGAAGGGACATTGGGGAGAAAGATCAAAGGTAGTAAGAGGTATGTGTATGAGCTTAATGATACTGAGTGGAAAAAATATTGGACTTTCTCTGGAAGGTCAAAACTCACTGATCTATCCAGAAGTGTCAGTACTAAGACTGCTATTATTCTTATTAATTCTAGTGGTTTTCACATGATGATAGAAAAATGTTGTCTTAACCTCATGGGACTAAACGAAATCTCAGCAGAGCATTTAAATCACTCCCCTCTCAATGTCCTACACTCTAGTTCAAACCCCTGTTCCCCCCCCAACACACACATGACCATACAAGCAAGTGCCACTTGCAGAGAATGAGAATGTATTCTATTTGTAATGCTTTTAGGGAAGATTAAACAATATTCCTGAATAATCCATATCAGAATTGAAAAACCTACGCTTAGAGCAGGAAGGTAAGCAACCAACTTCTGGGGGTATGATGTTGGTATTTTTTGTTGTTTTTTTTCCTCATCCTGAACCCAGGGATTGGGGCTGGGAACAGGTTTTTTTCTTTTCTTTTTTTTCCCCCAAGCAGAGGAAAACAGAAATTGATTGAATGGGTAAATCAGTAATAACGTATCTAAAAACCAAATGAACAAAGTCCTGTTATTAAAGCCATTCACAGTAGCCAATACCACTTCTCGTAGGAATGTTTGGTAACTTTTTAGTGGCCAGAAGGCTGCTCCTACAATGCTGATGTTGGTTACTGTTTTTCGAAGGAAGCAACTGAGCCAAGTTTATTTTACTGGGGGGAATCCGGTGTTGGGCTTTAGGTCCTTGCAGGGTGTGGTCTCCAGACTTTCCTTGGCTGTTGTATTCATAATTCATGGGAAAAGTTAGCCAGTGGTCTTTTCAGGGAAATGGCTGGTTAAACTTAAAATTGGGGGAGAAGCAAGTCTTGGCATTCAAGTCTTGGCCCTGAAAATTCAACTCAGACCAGCAGACTCCACTCCCATGACCAGGGCCAGACCAAGCCTCCACTGTGCCACAGAAGAACTCATCACTCCAAGTATATTGACTGAACTTCACCCTCTGACTTTATCTAGATTCCTACCTATCACCATATACAAAAATCAACTCTAAATGGGTCAAAGACTTAAACCTAGAAGAAAACTCAGGAAACACTCTTATGCACATTGGAGTAGGCAACCAATTCTTGATCAAACCCCCAAAAGTAAATGCTAAGATAGATAGATAAGATAGACAAGTGGGACTTCATCAAACTGAAAAGCTTCTACACAGCAAAAGAAACCATCAGGAGAGTGGGGAGACAGCCCACAGAATTGGAAAAAAAAATATTTGCTAATTGTGTATCTGACAAAGGTCTAATAGCCAGGATCTATAACGAACTCAAACAAACAGAAAGGGGAAAAAAAAACCCTGTTAAAAATGGACAAAGGATATGAATAGACACTTCTCAAAAGAAGACATATGAGCAGTCAACAGATACATGAAAAAATGCTCAACGTCACTAATCATCAAAGAAATGCAAATCAAAATCACAATGGGATGCCATCTAACTCTAGTAAGGATGGCCCTCATCAATCAATAAAAAAAGAACAACAAATATGCTAGTTATTCTTATACCCTTTCTCTTCTTCCCACCTGCCTCTGTCTTAACTTCCAAGGGCCAACTAGAGCACCACCTGTACCAACCTTTTATACCTGACTGACCATGTGGATCTCGGGAATAATTCCATTCTTTGAAAACCTATGCTTATTATCAGAAATATGATTTGACACTTAGCATATGCTATCTCTATTGTCATTTATTTGTACTATCACCCCAGCCCTGACTGTAAAACTAGATCTGATTTTTCTTACAGAGCTCTTAGGAGAATCTAATAAGATATCACATCTTTTAAAGCTCCTTGTAAAACAGCTCATATTAAAAATATGCCCTATAATACTTTTTTCCTGACAGTTGTGGGATTTTTCATGAAAGTCATATAACAGTGTTTAAAAGGTAGGAGACCTGATTTCTTTGTAATCAAGTTTTGATTGGGAAGACTGCAGTACACAATGCAAATTCTACTTTCATGGTTGCTTAGGTAACTCCTTTATTGATATGACCTCCATCTCTGAGTTGACATTCAATAGGATTTAGAAGGGTGGGAGGTTTTTCGTTTGTATATCACAACATTTCATTGTCCGTTCTGTCCCCAGAAAGGCATGAGAAAGACACTCTATACAATTAAATAGATGATATTAATATAGAAATAGATACATTTAATTTTCACAACCGTCCTAGGAGGTGGACAATATTAACATTCTCTTTTTACAGATAAGGAAACAGAGGACAAAACAGTTTGGTAAACTCCCCAAGGCCACACCAGCTGATGAGGAGCTGGAATTCAAACCTGACATTTTGATCCCAGAGTTCACATTCTTGCTCAGCCACTTTGCTGTGACAATCTTTGCATCAGCAGGGAAGCAGCAAGAAGCTGTCCAAGATTCAGTGCCATTTAATTTGAGCACCATTTATTGGACATTTACTAAGTGCCAGGCTCTATGCTAAGTGCTAAGAATGAAAAATGAATATGATAAGGCCCCTGGGCTCAAGGACAATGTTTTCAGACATGACTCATAAAAACACAGCATATTAATACTCTATGATAAGTGTAATAACAAATACATGTGAGACAGAGCAGTTCAGCTCCTTATCAGATAGATGTTTTAAAGCTTGACTTATTTATTTGACTTAAAATGTGGAAACTACCCTTATAATCACACACACACTTTCAGATTCATACAGTTAGCATTGACATTTCCTTTGCGTGGGGGTCGCTCTGTTAGGCAAGACAATATGGAAACCAGAGAACTATATTTCCCTGCTCTGCAGCAAGAAATTTGGTCAAAGAAGGGAGGCAGGAAACTGGTTAACAGATAAAAGAGAATATAATGGTGTCTATGCTATAATAGAAGAAAGAATAGACTGGGCACAGTGACTCATGCCTGCAATCCCAGCACTTTAGGAGGCCACGGCAAGAGGATTACTTGAGCCCAGGAGTCTGAGATCACCCCTGGGCAACATAGGAGGCCTCGTCTCAACAACAACAGAAAAAAATTTAAAAATTAGCCAAGCATGGTGGCATGTGCTTGTAGTCCCAGCTACTAGGGAGCTGAGGCGGAATGATCACCTGAGCCCAGGAGATCAAGGCTGTGGTGAGCTGTGATTGTGCCACTGCACTCCAGTCTGGGTGACAGAGTGAGACTATGACTCAAGGAGGAGGAGGAGGAGGAGGAGGAGGAGGAGAGGACAAGAAGTAGCAACAAAGTTCTAGAAGAGCTATTTATTTGAACTAGATCTTGAAGAATGAGCAGGCCATTGACCAGCCAAAGTGGGACCAGGGACAGAGCAGGTTGGAAGAGCAGGGGTGGGACTTTCCAAGCAGGGGGCACAGGTACAGGGTTCAGGTAGGGGAAAGAGACGTGTTAAGGGTAAGAGAGACGTTCAGTGTATCTGGAGTATACTGTACAGAAGAAGTGTGGCAGAGCATGGAAGGAAGAATTGGATTGGGCTCAGGTAGTGAAAGGTCTTGTATGCCATTATCAGAATTGTAGGCAGTTGCAAAGGCAATGAAGTGGCAGCAAATTCTAGAACCAAAAACAGTACTATCTTTTCTAATTTCAAATCACCTATATGAGTATATAAGAATGCTATGATCTGAGGAATGTGTATTTTAAGGGAAAAAAAAGTGTTCTCTGATAAAATAAATGTGAGTGGTCCCAAATATTAGATCCCTTTGCCAGAGTTTTACCGTTTACACTAACATAAAAATATTAAACACTTTGCCTAACTGAGCAGTATGGAAGCCTATTTAACTTTGTTTAATTCAGCCTTTGTTAAACTTGCTTAACCATTGAAATCTCCTGATCCCTGCTCCCTACAAAACACTTCTTAAACACCTCACAGTTGACCTATGCTAATACTCACTAATGGTGTGACCGAGGAGGGTCTGTAGACCTATGGATGTATACATCATATATTCAGAAAAGCATTCAGGAGAGAGCTCTTGTATAATTTAGAAATTATAACTTCTTGATTATATGGCATTAGCGATTCCCTTTTAAATTTATTTCAAGCACTTTCAATATTATTTTGTAGAGTATGAGAGAGGACCAAAAAACTCCTGGAATTTGTTTATAAAAAATTGTGCATTTATTCTTACATGTTTAAACTTTGGTCACCTACAAAGTGCTCTCTGTTTGATGCAATATACCATCAAGACACTTTTTCTACTGCTCAAAACAGTTTTTGAACTTGTCAATTTTGATGCCTCCTAGCGCTTCTGCTCTTTTTGCTTTTTTGTTTGTTTGTTTCCACCTCTTCCATATCAGCAAAATATTTCCTTTTGAGGATTTTTTTTCATCCGAAGAAACAAAAAAAAAAGTTGCTGGAGGAGAGATCAGATTAATATGGAGGGTGGAGTATGGGGGTCATGTCATTTTTGGCCAAAAACTGTTGAACACTGAGAGCAGAGGGGGCAGGTGAGCATGTAAATCGCCCACCATGAAATGGGTAAACACATGAAATGGGCAAAAGCATGGAAAGAATCTCAAGAAAAGAAAACAAAGAAAAAGAAAATTCACTGAAGTTGAATGTAGTCTCTCACAACAACGTTAGCTGGTACATTGATGCTGATGCGTTCCTAGAACACTTACGTAGGGGGGAAAGTCTGTACTACAAGGGGCTCACTCTCCAAAAAATAATTCTAGTTTTTTGGGGGGTCCTCTTTGTATAAGAAATTCATTTCTCAATATGGTTTTACATAATAATATATCAACATCAAAATACCATCCAATAATCTCCTACTGCTGCCCTCTCTAGGGTTTACTCTTTAAGTTTCCTATAGAGAGAGAACTGATTTGTCTATGGCCACAAAAAATGACCATGCTCACATTAACTCCATAAACTGTAGCTTTTCCTGGCCCCCAGTGCAAACACCTAGACCAGGAGACCTGGCTGCACTGTGGAATCTCACGCAGAGCATGGCAGTCCTCGTAGGCACTAAGTCCTGTGAATAGAATGTTCTTCGAGGAATGATCTGAAGTTCTGTGTTCTGTCGGGTAATTTCAGGTTGTTTGCACTGTGTTTTAATTTTGGTTTCTTCTGAGCAACTTAACATCTCAAGTTAAAGTCATTCAGTTCTAGAAGTTGTGCCTAGGCTCCCCTGGTGTCACGGGCGTTTGCAATGCCGTCCCCTGTCACCTCCCCACAGGTAACTCCTACTCTTCCTTATCAACCCAGCCGAAGCAGAAACATCACTTCTCCTACCCCCATCCCAGACTGGGCAGGTCACTGTTATCAACACTCAAGGTACTAGGCATCTTTTCCTACTTAGCATTGCTATCGGCTTTATTTTTAAATTTATTTATGTGGTTATTTGTTTACTGTTGATCCTTTCGAAACTATAAGCTTCATGAAGGGACTGTTTTTATTCAGTATCATATTGTAGCATCCAGCACATAAATGTTAAATAAACATGGATTTAAGAACATTAAAAGTCCATATTTTGAAAGAGTGAAAACTGTGAGACGCTTCATAAAGTGACTACAACCTAGGTTTCATTTCTAGAGTTTAGGCTATATTTCTATCTGAAATTATAGAAAAATGCTATTCTACTGATAGCTAAATAAATATCAGGTATTACGCTTATAATTGCAAACAATCTAAACTTATCTGCCTTTAATTTTATTCCATGAGGTCTAACTTCCAGGCAGTATTTTCTCTATATGTATAGTATAATTGGCATTTATATATTTCAAATGTTTTGTAGTCTATTACTTAACTACTTTATACATGGTTTGTTTCTTTAATCTGTTCCATAAATCACCCTCCTATTCCTTTTATTATTCCCATACATCTTTCCAAGACTATTCCAATTTTTCAATCCTTTTAATGATACTGAGGCATTAAGCCAAAGACAGTGCTCTGCATGGTTGGAACCCAGTGGGTCTGGGCTGGTCTGGGCTGGTGGGTGACATCTAGTTGAATCTCCCATTATAAATCGAAAAACAAACCCAGGAAATCAAATTCTCAACACTCATTGAGGTTCTCCCATAAGAAACAATATGTCTCCCTTTGGTTGTCTCACAGAAATGCCACATGGGTAGCGAATACTTTCTCTGGAACTGAATTCACGATGGAATACCATCCATGGAGAAGAATCTGGCAATGAGGCCAGTTGTGGTGATACATGTCTGTAATCACAGTGCTTTCAGAGGCTGAAGCAGGAGGATTACTTGAGCTTACAAGATCAAGACTGCAGTGAGCTATGATCATACCACTGTACTCCAGCCCAGGCAACAGAGCGAGATTCAAAAAATAGTAATAATAACAACACAACAGTAATCTGGCAAGAGTTTCCGCAGGGACCAGCAGATCTGGCACACAGTCAGTGTTTGATTTAAAATCAAAGCTGCACACCCCTTTTCTAGTCATGTCCCTTGTCCCACTCATCTGGTACCTTCCTTTGTGAGCTTGTTTTCCTACCGGAAGTTCTACCACAGGGGGAGGGGAAAGGTGGGGGAGGGGGCAGTTTGGTCAGCTAAATGTATACAGCAGGCAGCTGGTTCAAGAGCATAAAGTTCGATGATTAATTTGGCCTCACCAACCAAGACAACACATGGCTGGAATTCAGACTTTGATTGTGTGGGTCTATGTAACGTGTCACCTTCAAGATAAATTATCCCTGAGAGAGCACCTTTGCTGGCTCGCCCAGTTCTGCAGCAGAGATGATGAAGGCACGTGTTTTGCACGGTAAGGTCTGATCACACACCACACTCAGGTGGAAGGAACAGTGAGGCTGCTTCGAATCTAACAATCGATAATAACAATTAGATGGGCTTTCCTTCTGTTTTAATCCTCGTTATCACTTTGTGATTATTGAAGGGAAACACGGTGCTTCTCTTTGGTCTCCAAACCAATGGTTAAAGCACTGCTGTGTTGCTAGCCAAGCTAAGACTCAGGAAAACCGACTGTTAAATCACAGAAAACCACTCTGTCGTGTTTGTTAAACACAGAGCCATCAATATTTTAATGCTTCTTATGACTGTGCTGAATCCATTGGCCTGAGAAAGCAAATGCTTTTGAATCACATCATTTAACGTTAATAAGCTGCAGTGAACTTTAAAAATCTACCAGTTAAGTACTGTAGCACACGGGTAAATAAACCTATAGATTCAGTAGTGACAGTAGTTGGTTTAGCATAAAAATAGTTGTTAGAATAGCTAAACTGTAAGTGTAGAATAAGGACTCAAAGTACAGAGTACTGGAACTATCATGATGTTCGTTAATGACACTGCTGTTTACAGGATGTAGTCCTTGAATTCTTTAATCCTCTCATTCCCTGTGGTACCCACATCCTGCCCATCTCTTCATTCTTTACTCTGTTCACCTCTACCCTCAAAAAGTTTCTGTGCTGGGATAGGAGGGAGTTAGTTAAATGTGGCCCAGGCTCTGTGGGGAGGCCAAAGAAAGTGGACTGTAGCATAGGGTGAATGACACACATGGCACCAAAATGATGGCAGAGAAGAGAAAGAGAAGAGAAAGAATACACATGACTGAAACTGGCTCAACCAATTTCTCCATAGAACTGATGTTTATGTTTCTTTTTTCTTTTTTAAGTAAACATAGAAGTTCAGCCTCCTGGCCTTAAAACTTACAACTTACATTTGTCGTAGTTAAGTTCCTTCCTCAGGAGACCTGCCCTCAGGAAGGGACTGAAACTCTCCAGAACATTGCATCCAGACAATGAGATACACCAGACCCCTCACTCACCTGACTCCTCTTTCCTTGCTGTTTTACATTCCTTCCCTCACTCTACAAACCCTCAATTACAGTAAGCCAGGGACATGGATATAAAACTAATCCCTTATCCTCCTTGGCTGATATCACCCAATCAAAAAGCCTTCTCCCTGGCCGTCTCAGTGATTGGCTTTCTGTGCATCGAGCAACAGGACCTCGGCCAAACATCTGCATTTAGGTAACATAACCTTCTTTCCAAATCATATCTGACTTGATAATAGTTTCAGTCCCTCTGGGGCCCAAGCGTCCAACATACTTTTGAAATCCTGGGTTTTTACTTTGGAAAAAAGGAATCTGAAAAGCAGGAACGGGAAACAGCTCTTGGAAACATCCATTCATGGAGTGTCAGAATGGGAAAGTTTTGGAGAAGAAAAAAAGCAAAGTGCCTATTTAGTACAGCTATTCTGAAATGTGAGCTCAAGAGGAAAATTGCTCAGAAAATTAGGAGAGCAGAAGTCAGATGAACCAGTAATTGTAGGGAAAGGATTTTTCACCCAAAATGGTCAGCCAGAGTTTTGACACGGTTAAGAAAGGTGATAAGGAGGGTGTAGAAGGGGAAACTAGAGAACTAGATATTAAAAACTTCATTTATGCTTAATGTGTGCTGAGTCACATTGAGTAATAAGAGTAATAAGACTAAGTTTGCAGCTACTTTCTTGTTTGTATTTATTCACTCACTTATCGATACATTAGTTATTCTTCTGCTACATTGATGTCAGCTGAATTCACCTGCTTGCAAGCAGCTTCACTCATTTTCAGCAGCTTGCCTTTGATCCCTCCCTGTGAACCATGTCTTTCTTACTCTTCGGATGAAAACCAAATTGCCATGGTTCTTGCTAATCCGGGAGAACGAACTCCCAGATTGAACCATTTAGGAAGAGAGAGGTGTCCTTTTCCCCCCTCACTTGAGTAGGAAAAACTGTGATAGAGACCACAGTTCTGGTCACATCTGGTCCTCAGAACAACTCCACTTTTTGTCATTGAAATAACCAGTTTACCATAATTATAAGAAGCTTCAAATTTGATCCAAGATGAAAGCTTTTTTGACTCTCCAGTCTTCTCTTTTCCCACTACCTTGCTCTCATTTGACCACCCTGGCTTCCTAGGATGTTGCCTGGAGAGGAAAGATCTCATGTACTCAACAAGCTGGTCATATGAGCTCCACACAGGTGTGGCAGACTTCCACCACTGATTCTCCTCCCAGGAGGGCACACTGCTGGGTTTCCTTCTCAGCCCTGGATGTCTGGTGACCTCACCCATCCAGGTCCCAGACAGGCAGCTGTCACAGTGAATTTCTCTTGAGGTCCACGTGCAGGCCCAGTCTGAGGGACTTACACCCCCTGCCATCAACAGGAGAGGTTTCCTCCTAATATCTCCTTTCTAGTCTATCATCGTGGGCAGATCAAGACACAGCCTTTTTCTTTATATTCCCTAGAAAGGAATTAGGCACCATTTCCTGGGCCCTCCAAAGTCTAGAGAATATAGGTCAAGTTCTCTGGTCCTCTCGTGACACTGACTCCTAGAGGTGCCTTATCTGACTTGGGGCGAAGGGAAGCCCATCATATTGATTGCTCCACCAAGAACAGACCTGCCTGACTCACTCCTCTACCTCAACCCATCTTACACTTTGAAGTGGATCACAAGCCGAGGATGACAGACAGAGATGTTTATGACCATCTTTGTCAATCCTATACAGACCTGCTAGTATCTTGGTTTAGTTGGGGCGAGGGATGGGGGACCTGGCACCCAATGTTTTAATCTTAATGATAGAAAATCTTGGCTGAAATGGACTGAATCAATTGTGTTTTCTAAGGTTACAATGAACAGAAACATCTAGTCAGTGTCCATTTTGTGCCAGGCGCTGTACTCAGCGCTGGGGACTCAAGATAAAAAATAAACGGATAAATAAAAATAAATGCGACTGGTCTCAAGGAGCTGCAGTTGAGGCTGTGCTCCCACCCCCTCCTCCCCTCTTCACTCTGTGTTCAAGTGGTCTTTGCTCTCTAAGCACATGAGTGTCTTGGGTTAGAGACTGGGAAGGGGAAAGGGACAAAGGCGATGGGCATGGAGGGGGACTAGAGTTGACTGATGCCCTTCTAAAAGGCAGAGATTGCAACACAGAGTTTCTCTTTCCCAACCCCCAGTGATGCCAGAATCAGAAGGTGAGCAGAACCAGCAGGAATTGGAAGCCAGTGTCCACGAAGCCTCAAAGGATACCTAACGGCTTACTGAACAGTCGGAACTGGAGACAGACATCAAGACTGAGGTTTTAAGAACTAAAAGAAAACTGAGTGAAAGTACTGGGTTTAGAGCAAATGGGCGGAGATCAAGAGCAGTTGCTAGAAGAGGGCACCATCTGTGACTTGCCTTTATCTGTCAGCAAAGGCATAATATTTCAGTGGATGGGCAGAGTTAAGGGGCTAAGGCAGTGCAGTCACATGGAAGGTGCAACCGGGGCCTGCAGAAGCAGCTCCTGTGTGGGTCTGGGAAACTTTTTAGCCATTGTAGCTGTTACTTAAAGCGTATAGAGATGGGTTGCAAGCTGAGTGCCCACAAAGGAAGAAATTGTTTAAGAGGATTCAGAGGCTCTTATCTTATTGCTAAGATTCCTGCTTCCCTTCTGGGTTAGTTTATTTAAATTCTGCCCGGCCTTCAGAGTTCAGCTAAGTCACTTCTTTTCTAGAACCTCTCTGTGACGTCCTTTTGGAAGTCAGTGAAATGCCGCCCTGCATTGTTAATTCCCTTTTGTGGACACACCCTATCCTCTGACTTGCTCAAGCTTATGGACCTGAAATAACCTACTTGGTCCTTTGCCCTACAGCCTGGCAGCTGTGCCAACATTACTCAGTCTAGCAGGCTGAGATCTGCCCCAGACTCTGAGATCAATCCTAATAGCAATAGCCTTACCATTATGGCAGGCATTTAACAGGGTGTCAGTGTTGCAGCTGGTGCCATGTGACTTTGGTGTCTCAAGTTCCCAGTGCCTCATTGACTCATGAGACATCCGTCCTTTGCCTCATCAATCCTTCAATCCTTCAGAGATTAGAGGCCCCACTGAGACAATACATAAGGTATAGGAGACTGGTGGAGAAGGAAAAATGAACTCCCGGATTGAACCGTTTAGGAAGTGAGAGGGGTTCTTTTCCCCCTCTCTTGAGTAGGAGTAACTGAGGTAGAGGAAGTCTGAGGAGCTTTCTGTTGAAGACAGCAGGGAAGTGAGCTGGGCCAGGCCAGGGGCAAATTGCTTCTTACTGTATCTTCTTCATTGCTTATCATCTTCAGCTATTTATTTTCCTGTTATACTGTAATAAAATGTGTTTACAATTCTTTTTCTCATTGTAAACTGCAGAGAATATTCTAGGAAAGTACTTGATTAATTCACTTGAGAAATTAATCTTTCTCTGATATTCAAATTGTACATGCATATTTAATTACTTCTAAGTGCTTACATACCGTTTTAAAATTTACTTCCCTTAAATTTATATTACATAGTCATATAACTCAATAATGTCAATTGCAATTAAAATCTATTTACCATATTAATTTAATTTCATTTATCCTCATTTAGTCAAGTGTAAGATAATCTGGTATTAATGCTTTGGAAGCAAGAATGTCCTGTAATTTTGATCTCACTAGCTTCACAACTCTGGAAGTAATTCAAAAGAATTTTTAAAGTTACACTGTTAAAGAACTGGCTTATTTTTCTAGTCTCATTTAATGTCAATAAGTATCAATTAAAGAAACAGAATAAAAATGATCCACTCTTCTTTTGTACAAGGATAAATTAAAGATATGGAGGACACTTTCAGCAGGAAAGAATTTATACTGTGATTGGAGCCCGTGGAATCTAGAAGAGAAGAAAAGATGCCAAAGTTTGGGAAAGATAAAACACCCAGAAATTTCAATAGAAAACACAGCTTTAGTAGTTATTTTATAAACAGAGCTTAAATTTTTTTCTAGAATCGAAACCAAAGAGCATTCCCTGTCTTTGGTATTGGGCTGTTTGCCCAGCATGACCACCAGGGGTCAGTTACCTCAGGATGTATTTGCCACCAACCAAGTTCAATGGTTTGCTTTCCAAATCCCTTGCCCAAGGACACCCGATCTATCCTGTTTTGCAGCACAAATTGTCCTACTTGAGTATGACAGGGCGCATTTGTAGCTCAAGGCTCTTCATAAATTTATATCATTTGTTACAAAACAGAAACAAGAGGATAAAGATAAATCAGTGCAAGTCTATCAGCATTATTGAATATGTAACTCAGGACACACACTTTGCTTATGTCGGGAATGCTCTTTTCATGTGTGAGAAGAGAGTTGTTATTCCTGGTCCATGAAGAAAGGGAGCTTCCATTCCAGCCTCTTTAGAGAATAATCCAGGCTTAGCTGCCCGGGCTTTAGCTCTGGTGAATATCACGCTGGTGGCTAGGAGATACTATCATTATCAAGATGCAAGAGTTATTTTCATCTTATACATGGGGATAGGAGGAATACAATTCTAGATACATCATTGAAAAGCTCTTCACAGAAACAAAAAACCGAGTATCACATGTTCTCGCTCATAAGCGGAACTTGAACAACTATCATAATACTATAAGAAAGGGATTGGCAGTAGTGAGAAATGGCCAGGGGAGGGTGGGGACAGGAGTGGCAGTAGTGGGAATCTGCCAGGGAAGGGGGGGACACACGTCATCAACAAGGGTACCTGCATAATGAACATTTGTATAGCTAACCCTGAATCGTACTCCACATACTTGAAATAAAAAAAATACATACATATAAAGAAAATCTCTATTTCTCTTTTCTAACTCTAAATGAGTTTACATATAGTATTTTCAGGTGCAATTTGACAGACTAGTTACTATTTCTTTTCCAGGACATGTTGATTTTATCAGGCAGTCCTTGAATTCTCTTAATCACTCAGCCGGTTACATTTTAAGTGTGCGTGTTTTACAAAAAAATAGGATTTTTCCATCTCGGTGACTAGAAACTATCAGAGTTTGGGTTATAGTACAAATATAATAAGAAAACTTTGTTAATTATTGCTAAGAAAATTCACCAGGAATACACTACTTCATTTTGTTTTAAAGCAAATGACTGTGTCTTAAGAAATAGAAAACAATTTAGATAAAACCTAACATAACATTGTCATAGAGTGCTCTAGGTAAGGAAAAAGTGAAACCAACATTTACAATTAGCAAAACAGAAACCACTACCATAAACCCTTCCAAATAAGCAGGTCATGCATTAAGAATTTTGTCTTCCAACATTCATGGCATTTACCAAAATCATAGCGGATTGAAATTTGTGTGATTTATTTTTGAATTGGATTTAAGGTGTTGTGCTTTGCAAGCAGGAACATTACTGTAAATCAGTATTCCAAGAGCAGTATTTCTCTAGCAAGATAAATGTGCAAGGTATACACAGCCTAATCACACCACATATTACATTCACACATAATTTGGAAACATTTTTTAAGAATCTTAGTTTAGGCATCTGGGAAGTCTATTACGGAGGTGTCAGAGCCAGTCATAAATGACCCTTGGCTGGGTTTCACAAATGATAGGACAGGGAGTGTTTTGGTAAAGAAACCTGGGACAGTTCATCAGGAAAGTAGAGGCCACATGGTGTCAGTTTTGGGTCAATATTTGCTCATCACATCGTCACCAATTACTCCTTTCAGAACTGGGCTGTGAGCTCTAGAAATGCCTCAGTGGGCTTCAGAGCTTGCCTTGCTTCAGAGAGAACACCATCTACCTGCCACATGAGCGAGTCCTCTTGGTAGGCTTCTACAGAAAAATCCTCCATATTCATGATTTTCTGAATATCCTAGAATAGGACTGTAGCAAGGGGCCTTAGCAGCACAGTTACTTGTTTCTGTTGTGGAAGTTCTTTCTTCAACTTACTCATTTTGCAGGTGGAGAAACAGAGAAGTTGAGAGTCGCTCATGATTGTATAGTTGTCCCTACAGATCAGTAGTCTAGCTCACATGCAGTAATCAGAAATTAAAATGCACAGAGAGTCCTGGAGTCTTATAATGTTCCTTACTTCTTCACCCTGTTGTTTTCTTTGCATGTTGAGTTACCCTATGTGCATTATTTGCTCAGTTTTCCCACCCAGGGACCCCATGCCAAGCAGGTTGGATGTGAGGATGGGAAAATATTATATAGGCTGAAGAGACTTGTATTGCCTTTGGATATGAAGGATGCCATGTTCGTTTGGTCATATCTTCATATTTGATCTGATGAGATGGAATGAATGCAGTCATCAAGTTTTGCATTCATTTAACCACATCATCACATTCTTCCTAATTAAGACAAGAAATCAGTCCTTCATATCCCTTCATATGCACTGGTAGGAACACATTTTGAGTATGAATTGGGAACCTAATCGTCTGAGTCTCCTGTGGGCCACCTTTCAACTAACTTCCACGTAAGTGTTGCTGGCATGAAAAGTACAGGATAGAGTCCTGAGTAAACAGAGCATAGAAATTATGCTTTGTTTAATTATTCCAAAGCCTTTTGTCTCTCACTTGTAAGGCACAATACGGCAAAGGCTCTTGGCAGATATCTAAAAGCTTTTATAACTGATGTCGAGATCAACTGAAACAAAGACACATTTGTTGAGTTCCAGATTCAGATGCTGGCCTGGCTTTTCAGAAGTAAGCCATAAATGTTTGCCCTTGGATAGGGATAAGAGTCATTTGAAAAAATTTATTTGCTAGTGCTTACCCAAGCCACTGCCGCATGTTAGGAAGCACTGTTCAGCCAATGCATAAGAAAAAAAATTAAAACACGGTAGACAAATGTGGCTGGGAAGAAAGGAAACCTTAGGAGAGAGCATTCCTGGGAAACCGGAATAGTTGCAAAACTCCAGATTAGATTGAGCACTTAGAGATGAAAACGTGAATTAACTAGTATAGCTACGAAGGTGGCAAGGTGATTACCAAAAACAATGTCAGCACGGTGTAGTGGCTTGCACATGGGTTATAGAGTCTGTAGAAAGCTTCTGCCTTTTGGTACTTGGCAAGTTGCTTAAAGTCTCTCAACTCATTTGCTTTTATGAAGTGGGAATACCTACCCACCTTTGAAGGCTGTTTAGAGGGTCAAATGAGAGTATGTTCTGAAAGTGCTTTGTCTACTAAAATTCTCCATCAATAAGAATGCTAATAAAAAGATAATTTAATAATCATTATCAGAGTAACAATATTAAATGATATTTAAATATTTACTCGGCGCCAGACTCAGCTAAAGGTTTTATGTGAATTCTCTCATTGGGTTGCACAGTATTTGGCCAAATAGGAAGCTGTGAAACTTAGATTAAATAACTTGACCAAGGTCTGTCGAGCACCTATATTTTGCTGTAACTTCCACACTGAATTACCTCCCCTATCACAACCATAATAAATGCTTACAAAGCATGATATCTGTGTTTTCACATAGTCCATTAAAATGATCTTTCTCATCTAGAATTTTATTGACTAGATCACTAGCTCACTACAATTCAATACATATTCTCTATGTGCAGGATACTCATATAGATAAAAGAAAATTATTGACTGGGCTTAGTGGATAAACCTGTAATCCCAGCACTTTGGGAGGCCAAGGCAAGTGGACGGGCCTGAACCCATGGGTTTGAGATCAGCCCGGGCAACTTGGCGAGACCTCATCTATACAATAAATCAAAAACTAGCTGGGCATGGTAGCACATGCCTGTAGTTCTAGCTACTTGGAAGGCTGAGGCGGAAGGATCTCCGGAGCCCAGCAGGTCGACGCTGGGGTAGCCATGAGTGTGCAACTGCACTCTAGCCTGGGCGATGGAGTGACACTCCAACTCAAAAAAAAAAGAAAATTATTAACAAAATAAAAAATTAAGACTATTATTTTAGGGTGACAGAACTAACATAATGAAGAAAGGTTGTAGACCATTTAAAAGACAACATGAGAATCACACATTTATGCATGCTGAATTATTTGTAATTAATCCCTGAAGAGTAGAAAAAAAATAATGTTCACAATCATATGACCCTACTAGCTCCTTGACCCCCCTTTATTTTTCTATGATCAGTCCCTGGAATGATACCCCTGTGTGTTGGTCTGTAGGTCTCTAAGAGTTCTAGAACTGCACTGTTCAGTGTAGTAGCCACTGGCCACATGTAGCTACTCAAAATCTACTTAATTAAAACAAGGCTTAATTAAAAAAACTCAGTTCCTCCGTCATACTAGCTACATGTCAAATACTCAATAGACATATGTGACTGGTGGCTATTTCTACTGGACAATGCAGATGGATTTCCATCACTGCAGAAAGATGTGTTGGACAGCACTGCTCCAGACATCAAATCAGTGTCCTTTCTCTGCCTGGTCTCATGGGGCATAGTGGAATTTCACATTTTATGTGTGTGTGTGTATGTGTGTATGTGTATACAATCATAGCAGAGGGTTTATAGAGATATTTAGGGTAGAAACTCATGGAATATTATAGGTCTTATTGTTGATCAACACAGTAGAAGACAGAAGCATCGCGATTTGGAGAATTATCTTAACTGGACTCTCTTGTGCTAACTGGTTAAAGCACAGGACATGCCAGGAATGTGTTCCCTAGTGCATTCCGCTTGCGCAGAGGTGTGGAAGAGGTGAGAGGGGAGGGGCAGACAGCCTTGACCAGAGGAGGCAGAGTTGTTCAGAAAGGGTTACTTTGATAGATGAAATGTCCTGAACAAAGACATGGAGCTGTGAAGAGGCTTTCTGACCTGGTTGTGGTATGAGACGGTTTCAGATGATAGAATACTAAAGAGAAACCATAGCAGAAAATGGTGCTGAAGGTTACAACTGGGCTGAAATTGCAATGGGCTCTGTATTCCTTAAATATGTTTTAGTTCTAGTATCTAGGATCTACAAGGAACTCAAACATACAGGGTAAAAAATGTTTTAGTTCACTTATCAGGACTCAGGGAGCTGTCAGAATACTGCAAGCTGTGGAGTGACATGGTTAGATTTCGCTTCATTTTTCAGGAAATAAGTCATGGGTGGAGAGAGTGACTTAGGTTAAAGGTTGAGAAATGACTTCTGGATTTTTTTCTTGATAGTTTCACTGAGCTGTAGTAGTTAATCATGATACCCTATAGTTTGAAATAAGAATGACTTTACAAAGTTTTGCTGATTTTCTGACATTAAATGATCATGATACTAAAAGGACTAATTACAGTAGTGCTTTGTTAACCATGGCAATATGGCCTATTTGAGTGGCTTGAAAAATTTAGTTATCTACTGAGTGAACAGCAAAGACCTCATAAGCAACTTAAACCCATCTTTGGTGAGTATGTTTGTAATATGCATAATGCTATTAGTTGGTTTTATAAGATCATAACATGAAAGAGTTGAAATAATGTGCCATTATCAGGGTAGATATAAAAGGAGAAGACAAATAAAATACCAAAGATGAGAAAAGGAGAGGAATGAGCCATGGCATCCTAATTGTGCCAGTGTTTGGTTCCTTTTGGAAAAAAAAGACTTGGTACAGTGATAACAGACTCTTCCTCAATTTTAGCATAATGCCCTCAAGACTCATTCATGTTGTCACAAATGGAAAGATTTCCTTCCTTTTTATGGCTGAATACTATTCCATTATGTATATATACACCACATTTTCTTTATCCATTCATACACTGATGGACACTCAGGTCGTTCCTATATTTTGCCTATTGTGAATAGTGCTGCAAGGAATATGGGGTGCAGATATCATATTGATGGCTATACTTGATTGTGATACGGAATATTATATTTATCAAAGCTCATTGAGCCATCACTTAAAATGGGTGCATTTCAGTGTATATAAATAATACCTCAGTCAAATTGATTCAAAAATAAAAATATCTGCAAGATAAAACATATTAATATAATATGACAAAATGATCCATGAACCAACTTTATTTTTATATATTTATTTTTGTTAATTTTTATTTTAAAGATGTGGGGTACAATTCAGGGCTAGGAGTACAAGTGGTCATTATACAGGTAAAGTTTGGGCCTCACTTTGGTCCCCACTTCACCTGGTTTGAGATCAGGTACCCTTATTGATGAAGTTTGCCCCTCCCACCCCTGAACCAGCTTTAAGAGAGATCTCACTAGCAAAAGGTGACAGTTTAAGCCTCAAAAAGAGAATAGTTCTAGAAGCTGGAAATAAAAGGAAAATGCAAAAAAGTATATATTCGAGTTATACACGTGTTCCTTCTCTCCACAAAGAACAAAATTTAGTTCTTTTTCTTAAAAATCTTCTCAGTGATTAGTTGTGATTTTGAAACCAGAACTCCTAAAACAGGAGAAGATCTCAGGTTTGTCTTGTTTTGAATTAATTATTATAAAAAAAATTGGGTGGTACTTTCTAGGCAAAGCTAGGATGGAACTTTTGAAAAGCCAAATTACGTAGATACTTGTTCTTGTGTACCTTGACAATGCATCTTGCAGACTTTCAACTACTTCATCATTGACTCCAGCTGCCACACTCTGAAATGCATTGCTTTATTTGTACCAGCAAACTTGGCACAGGGCACCAAGCTTCCTGTGGGCTGCCCGTGGGCCTCTCGTAGCCAATGGCTAACTACACGAGGCTTACTAAGGCAGCCCGTTCCTGAACATCATGGGACTTGTCCAACTGTAGAATAACTTTGGTGTAAAGACACCCCAACAGGCTTGCTGAACTTTGATTAGACCTCACGGCAATCTAGGATGCTTTTACAAGACATTCCGTCCTTTCTTCCTTCACTAGAAATCAGATTTTCTTCATAGCTAAATAGCTCTCCCAGCCTGCCCCTGCTCCTTCTCCGTTTTCTCTCATAGGCATTTTCCCCAATAAAATTCCTGCAAGTTTAGTCTCATCTTGATGTCAACGTCTTGGAGGACCTAATCAAATACACAGTCCGACATGTGACTATCTTTTACAGCCATCGAGGCTCACTAATAGCTCTGATGCGCTTATATTTTTCCATTAAATTTCATCTTGCCGGTTTAAGGCCATTTGTTCCAACACATCAGGGTATTTTTGAATCTTATTCCATCATCTTTTACTTATGTTATCTTTCCCATCTTTATGACATCCCAAAATGTGATGAGTCGTTATTATTGTCTTCTTCAACTTGTGACTAAAAATATTAAACTATATTTGCTAAACGACAGGCCCTTTGGTAATGCAATCAAGACCTATAATAGGTCTGGCACTAAAAAGAAGTCCATGTTTTCATAAATTGAACAAATATTAGATAATTACAAGAATATTAAATTATATGTAGTGAGAAGAGAATCGTATTCTTATAATAAAATGATATATCTCCCACAATGTTTTGCACACAGAAGATTACTTTCACCAAGATAGCAATGACATTGGAAAAATGTACAAAAGAATGTTTGAAAGACAATCTTTTGTAGTTTGCTTTAGAAACAATCTATGCAGTTCTTCTGCTCCTGATAAAATAAGGGTAAGGAGGATAGCACAAAAATTTCAGCTCTTAAAGCAGTAAGAACTACCCAGTAAATGAAAATAATTTTCAGAAACTATTTAAGTGGATTATCTTAAATCAGGATTTGGTGGTTTGCTTCTTTGTGTAATGTGATAGTTTGAGACAAAACACTTGGTGTAGCAATAATGGCAGAGTTCATTTGTGTTTACACTTAGGAATGATTATGTGGGAGTTATGTGTTTACTAAATTAATTGTTTTTAGTCTCATTTGAGCAGAGGCCAAGTGAATGCCTGGCAAATAAGCAAATGGATAAACCATTCTGGAAACTCTTTTACATCATGGATAGCCATGCCAGTGTTAAAAATAATTTTGATACAACATGATTCAGAAGATTCATGTTTCATTAACTCGTAAATATCCTGCCAGTTATTTGAAAAGAAATGTAGTAGGTCAGAAACAAATACTTTGGAATAAATTTTGTCAGTAATAAGAAGTAGAACCTAGACATTACTTTAAGTATACATCCCAATATGATATCATTACAGAGCACTATCCTTGTATAAAGTCATTTTGCCTAAGGTCATAGTCCCTCAATAAATCTACAGTCCACTCAGGTATCAAGCTATTGGATCCAAGCTATTATTTTGCATTTTACTCTTTTAAAACTGATGAACATGGAAAATATTCCACCATGGTCAACCAAAACACCCAGAACCATCACTTTTCATATGGATAAAAAAATCAATGGCAGCTCAGTAGCTCAGTAAATTCTGGTCAAACTTTTATCCTTTCTCTTTTCTGAATTCTTCTATTATTCTAGGTGCTATTAAGAGAATTGTTCTATTACATGTTTCTCTTCAGATGTCTTGATTCATACACACATCTCCATCTTTAGTTTAGTGACTAGTGTTATTAGTGAGCAGTAATATGCAGAAAAAGCTGGTAATCTTCGTTTTGCATAGCTGAAATAGATAATAATGAGATAAGTTCTTCATGGGTAGTGGGAAAGACTTCTCAATGGCTCCTAGGACACAGATGAAAAAATTATGGTACTACAAAGGACATCTTGATAATAAGAAGCAGAGTCAAAGAGAACAAAACAGCAATTGGATATCTGTTGGCATAAATCTTTTTCTCAACTGTATTATTTCCTTTTAAAGTCTGGTTTTTTTTTTGAAGGCAAGAATCCAGAAAGGATGTGTTTTCCCACAAACAAGAAATATCAGAGTAAAATTCTCTTCTGTTATTTAAGTTAAGAGAGGGAGAGACTAACAGAAGAAATCAAGGTCCTTAAACAGCAATGGCACAATGGTTTTAAGCAGAAGTGAGTATTTCTGATGTTTAGAATGCATGAGTGGTTACTTGGAGTAGGTACTGTTCCAGAGAGAGAATCTAAAACTATGCCCCTTAAGCTACCTAAAAGCATGACTAAGAACAAGTCACTCTAAACAATAAAGTAAGATCTCGGGCTAGGAAAACAACAAACGTGGGCACTGAACTAGAACCAAGCATTTTGTGAAATGACAGGATACATGTAAGTTTCCTACTCACCAGACAGCAATGTGAGAAGGAAATGTCACACCCTGCAGGAGGGAGCGGAGGGGGAAAGTGTCAGAACTACCTCTGGAACTTTTTCAAACTACCTTTGCTTCAAAGAAATCCTGACACCCCCCAGTCCCACCTCACTGCACACAATCCTACCTTCTCCTTAAGGATGAATGCCCAGATGAGCCACTGGTGCTGGTCAGTGGGTTATCATATTCCTCGGGAGTGGTGGGCCAGAATGTGGACTGAGAATCACTGCTTCAGTGAGTTTTATTTCCCTACACACTCTGAATGACCCACCGTGTTGCTGAGAGGGCTTACAGAGCACTTTTTAATCAGTCCCCCACTCCTCCCCGCCCTGCCCGTCACAGACAGGGTCTCCTGACCAAGGAGAAGCCAGGAAATGTACACTGTATTCACACCGCTCAGGACACTAGTTTGAGAACCCCAATGGAGATCACAGGTCAGAGTGACATGATCTCTGCTCTGAGAATCGTTGATATCTCTGTAATTTCCACCTTTGGACACTTAACTAAATATGGCCCTCCTTGCAATACATTTGCAGACAGCCTGATCAGGGTCTAACTCAATGGATTTGGACTATTGATAAATATCAGTAAGTGATATATCAGACTTTCCGTCCCATAGTTCTATGTGCAATAACAAATGTTTGCTGAATGAACGACAAATACAAAGATGCGGGCATAGCCCACCTCAGCAAGGTTGGTAAACAGACAAAAATTCACAATGTCTAATTTTTATGTCATCGTCATGGTTGTGCTTTCTCCCTGACCTCAAATATCCCAAATACAAACTTGATACAGAACAGTTTAGAGACAAATTTTCTTTCAAATCTTACACTATATCTGATTCAGAAAATAGTAAAAATAATAACCAACAAGTAGTGAGCACTGCTATCTTCCAGGAAGTATGGTTTTAATTTTTGTGTGTCATATTGTTCAAGACTCATACAAGTCCTATAAGATGAGTACTACTGTTATTCCTATATATATATATGAGAAAAACTAAGCTTCAGGCAAGTTAAATAACTTGTCCATCTATCGAGCAAGTGGCATGAAGTTCACAGAACTAGCACGAGGGAGAACTCAAATGTATCTAGTGACAAAAACCTAAACTCCTTTTTTTTTGAGTTGGAGTCTCACTCTGTTGCCCAGACTGGAGTGCAGTGGCCGCTCCCGGCCACTGCAACCTAGACCTGCTGAGCTCCAACGATCCTTCCGTCTCAGCCTTCCGAGTAGCTGGAACTACAGGCGCGCGCTACCACGCCCTGCTAATTTTTTGAATTATTGTAGAGATGAGGTCTCGCCAAGTTGCCCAGGCGGGTCTCGAACCCGCAGGTTCAGGCAATCCACTCACCTCAGCCTCCCAAAGCATGGTATTACAGGCTGAGCCACCGAGCCCGGCTGACTTTCTTTATTGCATTTGATTCTCACAGG
>CAUYQG010060019.1:0-18282 GCA_963574415.1 Tarsius wallacei | reverse complement strand
CAGTAGTGGAATTGCGGGGTCGTATGGAAGGTCAATTTTTTTTTTTTTTGAGTTGGCATCTCACTCTGTCGCCCAGACTGGAGTGCAGTGGCCGCTTCCGGCCACTGCAGCCTCGACCTGCTGGGCTCCGGCGATCCTTCCACCTCAGCCTTCCGAGTAGCCGGAACTACAGGCGTGCGCTACCACACCCGGCTAATTTTTTTGTTTTATTGTAGAGATGAGGTTTCGCCTGCCCAGGTGGGTCTCGAACCCGCGGGCTCAGGCAATCCACTCACTTCAGGCTCCCAAGGTGCGGGATTACAGGCTGAGCCACCGAGCCCGGCTGGAAGGTCAATTTTTAAGTCTTTTAAATTTTTTAAATCTTTTAAATTTTAAATTTTTAAATCTTTTAGGAATCGCCACACTTGTCCACAGAGATTGTACTAGTTTGCACTTCCACCAACAGTGTAGAAGTGTTCCCTTTTCGCCACAGCGTCTGCTGTTTTTTGAGTTATTGATGATGGTCATCCTAACTGGATTTAGGTGGTATTTCACTGTAGTTTTAATTTGCACTTCTTTGATGACTAGTAAGGCTGAACATTTTTTCATGTAACTGTTGGCTGCTCGTATGTCTTCTTTTGAGATCTGTCTATTCATACCTTTGGCCCACTTTGTAATGGGGCTGTTTGTTTTTTTTTCTTTTCAGCCCATTTGAGTTCCTTGTAGATCCTAGATGCTAGGCCTTTGCCAGATATACAGTTGACAAATATTTTTTACCAGTCTGTGGGCTGTCTCCCTGCTCTCTTGATGGTTTCACTGGCTTTGCAGAAGCTTGTAAGTTTGATGAGGTCCCAGTAGTCTATCGTATCTCTTATGGCATGGGCACTTGGGGTTTTGATCAGGAATTGATTGCCAATTCCAACTTCCACAAGGATGTCACCTGCCTTTTCTAAGGTTCTTATAGTATGAGGTTTTACGTTTAGGTCTTTGATCCATTCAGAGTTGATTTTTGTGTGTGGGAACAGGTAGGGGTCTTGTTTTAATCTTCTGCATGTGGTCAGTCAGTTTTCCCAGAACCATGTACTGAACAGGTTCTCCTCTCACCAGTGGTTGGTGGTGAATGCTTTGTCGAAGATGAGTTGGTTGAGAAATTGAGGTTTTGCTTCTGGAATTTCTATTCTGTTCCATTGGTTTATATGCCTATTCTTGTACCAATACCAGTTGTTTTGATTATTGTAGCTTTATAATAAAGTTTAAAGTCTGGGACTGTGAAACCTCCTAATATTTTTTTTCTGAGGATTGTTTTAGCTACTTGTGGTCATTTATGTTTCCATATGAATTCCTGTATTGTTGTTTCCAGGTCTGAGAAGAATGCTGCTGGTAATTTAATGGGTACTGCGTTAAATCTGTAGATTGCCCTAGAAAGGATGGGCATCTTAACAATGTTGATTTTTCCAATCCATGAGCATGAAATATTTTTCCATTTGTTTGTGTCATCTTTGATTTCTTTGAGCAGTGTTTTGTAGTTTTCATTGTAAAAGTCTTTGATGTCTCTGGTTAAGAAGATGCCAAGGTATTTCATTTTTGTGTGTGTGTGGCTATTGTGAATGGGATTTTGCTTTTTATTTGGGTTTCTGTTTGTTTAGTATTGGTGTATAGAAGTGAGACTGCCTTTTGCACATTTACTTTATACCTGAGCCTTTGCCAAAGTCCTTTATCAGTGCAAGGAGGTTTTTGACAGATTCTCTTGGGTTTTTGAGGTGTAGAATCATGTCGTCTGCAAAGAGGGTAACTTGACTTCCTCTTTTCCTATTTGGATACCCCTGATCTCCTTCTCTTGTCTGATTGCTCTAGCTAGGACTTCCAAAATTATGTTGAACAGGGAGGGTGAGAGTGGGCATCCTTGTCTTGTTCCAGTTTCAGGGGAAATGGAGGAACTGAACATTTTGTTCATCGCTTTAATTTCAGTGTTAAAGTATAAACTGGTATATCTTTGGCACATCTCAAGCACTCAATAAATATTTGAGTTGAGCTATAATGGACCAGATACAATGTATATTTATTTAAGGAATTTCAAGTTGTAAAAAAAAGATGAATTTTTAAATTCTAAGTGAGTTTGTAGTTAACTAAATCTGTTGACAGTTAATAATTTATACATCAAATAATTTATAACTTCAAAGCAAAAAAAATACTGACACCTATTTTCTGCATGGAAAGAACAGAGTTCAAATTTTGGTTCTACTGATTATTAGCTAATTAATACTTTTGACAAGTTACTTATTTTCTTAGAGTCTCATTTTTCGAATGTGTTAAAAACAGGTGAGAATACCAACCTTGGTTGTTAGGATTAATCATATTCATTTAAAATTGGCACAAATATTAACAGCAGTAGCAGCAGTAGTAATGTTAGCAATAGACTCTCGCCAAGTCACAGCATAGCAAGTGTTTCTCCTCTGAAAATAAAGCAATCCAAAATTTTCAGCAAGAAATTCAAATGAGTGTCCCCAGAGTCCCTCCCTGGGCTAAGACCTTAAATAAACAGAGATCTTGAGGAGAACATCATGGTGTCAAGATCACTAAGGCCACAACAACCCTCATCAGATATGATTCTCCTCCAGGGTAGCCTGGCGTCTTACTGTATACCAGTGCTATTCAGAGACTACTCAAGTGACCAGCTCGTTTCTATGATGATGTCAGGGTCGACAGGCAGGAGAGTGGAAGTCTTCTACCACAGCGAGTAACTAAATTTCAGGGGAGAACAAGAATTGACCCAATCCTCTAGTGCTTTTCAGGAACCCAGATTATACTCAGTGAACATTAGCTGACTAGTCAAGTAAACACAATATAGTGACTGCAAATGCAAAATTGTTGTTTTGTCATGTGCACTCAAAGTAGTGCTTCCTTCCAATAAATATATAATAACAAAAGATGTATGATTCTCCTTAAAGTCAACACTTTCTCTTTCAATTCATTTATCGTCATTGCTTATTTTCTTGGTTTCTCTTTCTCTTCCTATAATTTCCATTCCACCAATAAGGAACAGAGAGCCACAGCCTGGTGTATGGCCAATGTACAAATTTTGGAATGCATGTTTTTCATCTGTTAGATAGACATAGTAGACTGTAATATGTCTTAAAGGCAGATAGATACCCTTAGCTGATAATAAAAAAGTGATTCTCACTTTTCTTGACCTTCCCTTTTCTCTGGAACAAAGTACCAGCCTAAGTCAAGAGTGTTGATCTGTTCTAATGGAGAGGCCAAAGGTGTTCCAAGGTAACCTTATAAAACTCCAACTGTTCAGGAAAAAAGGGCAGAGACATAGGGGTGTGTAGTTGGATTTGAATTTAGATAGGGCTTGGGTGTATAGGTGGGGGACCAGTCACTGGGCACAGCTCAAGCACCATTTCACCTAGTATAAATAATTCTGGCAAGGGTCATGAGCACTCCCTGGAAGGGCTTACCACTGCTTCTTGCCATCCCAAAGCCAAATCCTTATTTAAGACTTAAAAAAATACACAACTGTGAATATAAAGTTATGACTTACACAGCAAGACTTCATCCAGTCATTTTACCTTCCTGAGCCAGTCATCAGAGGGCCAAAAATGTTCAGACTCCAAGGCAATGTGTAATACCGCTTTCGGCTTCGCAGGACTGCCCAGGATCACCCCTGTACAGGAGCCAGACCAAACTTCACCTGGCCAGAATCTCTCAAGAATTAATAGTTTTGAAGAGAAGGTCACTGGCAGGACCTTAGGAAATGAGATCCCAAGACGTGGAACTAATTGTCTAACAGAAGAGATTTCACATAGGGAAAGAGGTACTTCCTTGTCTGGCTAGTGGGATATATGGAGGGAACAGAGCCCAGGAATGCTCAAATGTTTTTGAAAGTCCTTTATGTGGTTTGAGTTAGGTGAAAGAGTTTTTTGTCTCCCATCACTCAGGATTAAATAAATTTCTACATAAATTTTATTTCTTTTATTTTTTTCTTCAAGGAGGGTTTGTATATTTACTGGAACTTTGTACCAAGAGAGAATAAAAGAAGCACATACGGAAAATTCACTGCAATTTTTTGGTTAAAGAAAAAAAGGTAGCAGGGTGCTCTTTTACTAATGCGCGGTGTAAGTGTTTGTTTGCTTGGTCATACTATAGCCTGTTAGGTATATACATAACAAACAGAAACCTCATTTTTCAATTAGAGAATCTGAGTTACTAAGTAAATGGCAAACTCCTTGAACATAGGATATTCATCTTCTGGTTTTCTGTAGTTCTCACATTGTCTGTCACAATATAGGACATACTAGACACCCAGTATCCCAATATGCTCTCATGGAACAGATTGCCTAACTGGTAGATTAAGTCAGTGTAAACAGAATCTGAAGTGGCCTATACACACAGATACAAAAAAGGAAGGAGGAAAAATTATCTTTATTTATTAATTATTTTTTTCTGGTTTATTTGTTCAACAGGTGTCTAGAGTGTCCACTTTGTACCAGGCATTGTGACAGAGCTATGGGTTGGAGTTATAAACAAGGAAGACACATTTTCTGTCTTGAAGCATTTAGAGTCTGATGTAGGATGAGGAAAAGTGGGGGAAATTAGGTGGAGATGTAATATATAATCCCCTAAAATTATAATGCAATATAAGAAGGACTAGCATAGAGATATCAAGAAAATGCAAGGGCATAAAAACGTTTTGCATGGGGAAAACAGAAGAATCTTCACAAAGAGGTTACCTCAGACAGCTCCTAAAAGAGTACTGAAGGTGTGAATATACTTAGCAAGTACCCGCTTATCTATTTTGTTTCTCACCAAATTCATCTCCCTTATTCTCTGTTAAAATCAGCAAAAGAGAGCAAGGAAACACAGTATAATGTTTTACATCTAGGACATTGTTGTGATTTTTCTATAGACTCCCAGACACCCAGAAACACTAACTACTACCATTTTTGAGACTTCCAATATATTAAAAGTTTCAAAATGCCAAAACAATGTTTCCATAATCATGATTATTTTTTTTCAAAAAATAGAAGTGAAGCAGCATTTAAAAAATTTAAAATCGGGAGGACATATGCATGTTTCTTACATGGGTGTATTGTGTGATGGTGAGGCTTGGACTTCCATTGAACCCATCACTCAAATAGTGAACATGGTACCCATAGGTAGGTTTTCAACCCGTGCCCTCCTCTCTCCCTCCCCACTTTGAGTCCCCAGTGTCTGTTGTTCCCATCTTTATGTCCAGGTATACCCAGTGTTTAGCTCCTAAAGAATATTTGTAAATATTTAGTATGCTAACCTATTAATGTAAAAAATCATACAATATAAATTGCAATACTCATAAGAAAATAAGACCTATTATAAATATTTATCCATAGCGTGCATCTAGTATTAAGTTTGGAGAAAATTACTTTAGGGCAAGTATTCTACGTACAAATGTGATACCAAGCACAATTCAGCATTAAATACTGAAATTTACAAAGCCTTGGGCGGTCAATTCTATCAATGAATGATTTAGTCTAGGTTTATGGTATCAAAGTAGAGAAGACATGCTTGAGTAGAACAAGTGAGATCAGTATATAGTATACAAGATTAGTGGCACAACATCTCAACATTAGCAAAGAGAACTCAGGCGCACACAGACGATACATGCACGTACAATATCAGCAACTTGCTTATAGTATCATATTTGTGTATTCACTTGATGGCTAAAGCAGTAGAAAAGGAATGGAAGAAAAAATGACTTACTAGGAACTATTCTCATTTATTCTTCAAGACTTTTAATAATGTATCTCTCCAGGAGCTAGAATAGACCTCATCAAATCTCAATAGTAGAAGATTGATTTCTGGTTCTCCAGAAGCATACTTTACTTTAAAAAATAAATCTATTTCTAATTGATTATTGACCAACTTACCAGTCTAACAATAAGAAAATGTTTTCATTTTTATTTCTACTCAAAATTATGCCAAAACGTAGTGGTTTAAAACAGCACACTTTAAGCAAAACATCAATTTCTCAATCAACTCATCTTTGACAAAGCCTTCACCATCAACCACTGGGGAAAGGAGAACCTATTCAGTAGATGGTGATGGGAAAACTGGCTGACCACATGCAGAAGATTAAAACAAGACCCCTACCTATCACCATACACAAAAATCAACTCTAAATGAAACAAAAACCTAAATGTAAAACCTCAAACTATAAGACCTTTAGAAAATGCAGGAGACAACCTTATGAAAACTGGAATGGGCAAACAATTCCTGATCAAAATCCCAGGTGCCCATGCCATAGGAGATAAGATAGACAAGGGAGCCCTCATCAAACTCACAAGCTTCTGCAAAGCCAAAGAAGTCACTGAGAGAGCTGGAAGACAGCCCACAGACTGGGAAAAAATATTTGTCAACTGTATATCTTGCAAAGGCCTAACATCCAGGATCTACAAGGAACTCAAACGTGCCAAAAAGGAAAAGACAACCCCATTACAAAGTGGGCAAGAGATATGAATAGACAGTTCTCAAAAGAAGACATACGAGCAGCCAACAGATTCATGAAAAAGTGCTCAGCCTCACTAGTCATCAAAGAAACACAAATTAAAACCACACTGAGATACTGCCTAACTCCAGTCAGGATGGCCATCATCAATAACTGAAAAAACAACAGATGCTGGAGAGGATGCAGGAAAAAGGGAACACTTCTACACTGTTGGTGGGAGTGTAAACTAGTACAGCCTCTGTGGAAAACAGTATGGCGAGTCCTAAAAAAATCTAAAAATTGACCTCCCATATGACCCCACAATCCCCCTACTGGGAATATACCCCAAGGAACTCAAATCACTCTATGAAAGAGATATACCTGCACACACATGATTATTGCAGCATTATTCACAATAACAAAAACATGGAACCAACCATGCTGCCCATAGAAAGAGGAATGGATTTTTTTAAAATGTGGTACATATACACAATGGAATATTACGCAGTCATAAAGAAGAACAAAATCATGAAGTTCGCAGCAACTTGGAGGGACTTGGAGTCTATAATACTGAGTGATCTATCAAGGAAACAAGGAACCGATATCACATGTTTTCACTCATTAGTGGATCTTGAACTATTGTAACACTGTAAGAAAGGGATTGGCAGTAGTGGGAAACTGTCAGGGGAGAGGGAACATACCTCATCAACAAGGATACCTGCATAATGAACATTTGTATACTTAACCTTGAATTGCACCCCACATGTGTAAAAGAAAAAAGAAAGAAATAAATAAAACAGCACACCTTTATTATAACAGTTTCTGTGGGCCAGAACTTCTGGCATGGTTGAATTGGGTGCCTCTGGCTCAAAGCCTCTCACAAAGTTGCAATCAAGGTGTCCACGGTGGCTGCTGTCAGTTTATGGCTCCATGGGGGGAGGACCCACTTCCTATCTCATTCACATGGCAGTTGGTAGTCATCAGGTCTTCGCTTTCTGTTGGTTAGAGACATAAGTTTCTTGCCACGTGGGCCTTTTAAAAGAGAGCTCTCAATACGGTAGCTGGCATCTCTGAGAGTCAGAGTGCGGGCTGTGTGTTACTGTCTTTTTGTAACCTAACATTTCATCTCTTTTACTATTCTACTTGTTAGATTGTTGGATCACACTCGAGGAGAAAAGATTACACACGGTCATAATTAGTATGAACTGGGATCATTGGGGACCATCATAGAGTCTGCCTATCAGTCACAAAGAGGTTGAGGTAAAAATATGAATGGCATTATAACTCAACAGATTAACACAGGAACAGACTTTGTGAATCTTTCCTTAACTCTCCATATAGATGTGTCATTTTCCCCCCAGGGAGATGTAGTAATTTGAAGAGGAGACGGAGACTGGTATTATCTCCATCCATCAGCCTCATTTAGCATTAGAAACTTCCCACACCATCTTCATCTGTGAAAACAATGAAACTTTTCAGATCAAATTCATGTATTCAGGCACTTACCTGCAGACACAAATAAATTGCCCTTTTCAATGTGAATACAAAAATGTAAACAGGTTCTAGATTTATGTTCATGTTTTCACACCATTTTCTAAAAAACTTGATTAAATAATTAAATGGTCTTCTGAAGAATGTGCACCATATTGAAAAAGAAACAAGAAACTTCATTTTTCACAGTTCTTGGCCTCTCTGTATTTATTTCAGGAACCCAAACACTTAGCAATTTCAAGTTGTTTGATAAACATAAATGGGAATGAGAAAGAATAATATATTTTCTCAGTTTTATTACATTTTCTTATTCATGTCTCTTCCTTATTCCTCTCTCTGCTAGTCCATTCACCTCAATAAAGTTCAAAGAAATTGAGCTTCTATTGTTCCACTTGAGACAGTTTTATAAAAATGACTATGCTTTCTGAACAAGTTTGTTTTCAGTGGTAGCAATGACTTTATTAATAAGTAATAAATTCCTCCATGGTAACTTGACACCTGTGAAGTTTCAACTTTTAAACTTTTACTATAAACAACACACCAAAAGTAATTTTAGATCCTTTACAATAGTAAAAGATACCTTTTTACCTGCTTCTAACTCAAACATACTTTAACACAGTTGCATCGTATTTTTTCCAAAAGAAATACACTTTTGGATACAACTCAGTGGTACACAATTTCTGCCAAAAGAATAGCCTTCCAAAATATTTCTTACAAATTAAAATGGGGTCTGAATGATCTCAAATAAATTTCAAGTAGTCTTCATCTCCATGTTTTTTTATGTTAGGCTTTAAGTTTTACTTGCATGCCAGATATAACCAGCAGACATTCCATAGATATGTCAAACTCAAGCTATTTCAAAATGAACTCATCCTTCTTCTCCAAAAAATCAACTCATAAAGTTATATACATTATTAGCAATTATTTAATAATCAACTCTGTTAATTTGCAAAAGTTTAAGACCTAGAGAATTCACCACATGACTTGCCCAGAGTGTCTGGAGTTAGGAACTAGTATCTCCTTCCTCCTATGGCATCACTAAATGCTCCCACTCACTGTTGCTCAAACATTCAAAATCAAATTTAGTTCCTCACTTTTCCATATATCCAGTCACTTGCCAAGTCTCTCCAATCACGTCTGGAGCTGCTTTCATTTCCTCTGCCACCATCCATTTACAGCCTTATACCTTGTCCTGGGCTACTGATATAGTCTTCTCATTGGTTCCTTTGACCTCTGGTTGCCACCCATTCTATGCTACTTCAGATGGCAATCAGAGTAATATTTTCTTAAACACAATTTTGATCATGTCATGGAAGGGTTCTAAAGGCAAGAGTGTCCCACTGTCAGTCAAATAAAACACATTCTCTACATCCTAGCATTGTATTCAGGGCGCTGCATAATCTAACTTATATAACATCTGAACTTTGTCTCCTATAGTTCAGAGTCATGTTTTTCCTCTGGCTAATTTGGTAGACTTTCATCCGTGTTTATATCTTTTCTCCTGCCTGAAAGAATACCTGTTTTCAATGTAGTGAAATCCTGACAATCCTTGGAGACTCAGTTAAAGTGTTAATATGTTTGTTAAACCATTGATAATGTACCCAACTAATATGAGCATTGCTTTATCTGAGATTCCCCTGGCATTGTTTTTGTCTTATTTGGGGCCCTGATTATATTCTTTCTAGTTTTAAAGGTTTACACCTACTCCTTTACATTTTGCTATATCATAAGGTTCATAATGACAGTGACTACTTGTTACTCAGCTGTGTGCCTCCTATGTGTGACTAGTATGATTCCTATTCCCAATTGGACTCAATAAAGATTCATTGATTTAATAAACTCAGCCTACCTATGGAATGGAATCTAAACCTTTCAAGACGGACAGCTATAATATTTTTTTCTAGGATCTCCATTTAAGCATTAGAAACTTCCCATACAATCCTCTTAAAAGCCTTTTATAAAGGCATTTGTTCTTTTAGTGGTCTTTACCTTATTCATGGTGTCATCTAAGAGAAGATGATGAGGCTAAACTTTGCAGATTAGTGGACAAGGCCAAGGCTACTGGTGTTACAAGATAAGGACACTATGTACCTCCCTCCCTCTTAATATTATCATGCAGATCACATCAAGGGTAAATACTGGAATGAGTTGTTAAGCAGCTACCTGTTTATGTTTTCTTGGTTTTTGTTTTACCATCAGCTGGCCAGGATGCTTCTCTTACCTTTAACAATCAACCTCAAACACTTTCCTTGGAGCTGTCAATCACTCCACTGGACACAAACCCCTCCTGTGTCCAGGTTCATCTTTGATCCTGCCACCCCATAATGATGGTGTAATTATGTCTATTTGTCTCTTCTTATCCCACCCTCAGTGCAAATAGAGAGTGCTCCATCACTAATGTTTAAATCTCTTAGATATTTCTCTTCAATACATATAGAATCATTTCTTTTATTATTTCTTTTGTTTCCCAAGCCTCTAATAAACTTCTGAAGGTACAAACTGTCACATATGTGTTTTTTAAGATAAAGAAATATTTTTAATATTCTTGTTGGAGGCCAGGAATTATATCTCATCAATAGCACTTCATGGGATGATCATCCAGCCAAGCCACAGACAAGTCTTCCCCCATAAGTTTCACCTCATTACATCTGGATTTATTCAAAGCAAAATAAGTGAGATTGAACTCTCCAAAAATGTCACATGAGCCAGTGGGAAGAAAATAAAATGCATCTCAAATTAGCATAATTACCTAAATTCATGCATGACCTTTACTTGCATTTTAGCGGTATGTTATATTGTTGGTCACCCTGTAATACCAAATATATATATATATATATATATATATATATATATATATATATATATATATAGTCTTGAGTTATAAGGAATTCCTGGAGAATGTCCTACAATTATTAGTTGCATTTTGAATACATAGCTAACTTCAGCTGGGCTTTCTACCGAGCTTAACAACTCTCTTTATTTTAGAATTACTGTTTCAAATGTTTTTACATACTCTCAGGGCACTCACATATTCCTCACCTCCTACACTCATAATAAATTACTTCACTGTTTACTCTACTCTGAAGCTCAAGGATAGCTCATGTAAATATTCTTTACTATAGCCTTACTAGAAAAATCCTCAAATTTTCTTTGCAAATGATTGTTGTTCACAAACATCCAGTTCCCTCTCCTACTCACTATGTCGGAATGAACTTCCTTACTCTTTTTAGCCATGCAAATCGCTTTGGGTCCTGAAACATGAATGGGTCACTTCCACATGGAAGGCTGAAGAGTCAGTAGATGATATGTCATGTTCGTTCTTTCAGTCACAGCTCTTGACATTGCTCTAAATTGTGGCTGTTCTGTCATGCTGGGTCCTGAGTTAGAAGTAGTCATAGAACAGAGCCTACAGCCTACCCACAGTAGATGTGACTCATTCATGAGAAAGAAGTAAACTTTGCAGTGGTGATCCATGGAAATGTAGGGGTTGTTTGATTCCTTAACAAAAACAGAGCCCAGGAGTGACAGCAGGGAAAAATGGTGACATAGAAAACACCAAACGCTTATCCTTCCACAAAAGCAGTGAATACATAGGCAAAGATGGTCAGAATCAACATTGTCAGAACTCTGGAAACTAATCAAGGGCTTATAGCCATCAGGCAAATGCTTAATCAAGAAAAATGGATCTGAATCTCTATAAGAGAACTTGTGACATATTAATTCTTACCCTCATCTCATTATCCACTCCCTAGCTCAGAGATGGCCTTGGAGACAACAGGCTACATTCCTTATGTAGGTTTCTAGTACAAGAGATTGCAGAACAGAATTTATTCTCAAAAAATTGTGGTTGTTTCTTTTGACCTGTCTGGGGACTGACTGAAGGACCAGCTCAAAGGACTTGCCTTTATTTTGCCTAATTCAGAACAATCCAAGGCTGAAGTGGCTACCCACAAGGCATTTGTCAAAACCATTTATAAGCAAATGAATTAGCAACTGCTGCCTGGGACAAGGAATAACAGATAGGGCAAATAATAAACAAACTGAAAAGCTTGACAGAAAGCCTGGAGACAATATATGAAATAAATAAATTAACGGAAATTATATTCATATTCATGAATGGAAAGACAATGTTAAAATGGCAATACTCTTCAAACTGATCTATAGATTCCATGCAATCCTTATAAACATTCAAACTTTAAAAAAAATTTGCCAGAATGGGCATGCTGATTATAAAATTCATATGGTATTGCAAGGAACTCCAAATAGCCAAAACTATCTTAAATAAGAACAAACTTGGAGGACTCACATTTCCTGATTTCAAAACTTATTACAGAGCTCAGTAATCAAAACAATGGGGTACTAGCATAAGGACAGGCAAATAAACCAATGGAATAAAATTTAGTGTCCAGAAATAAACTCATACATCTCTGGTCTATTAATTTTTAACAAGGGTGACAATAGCATCCAATAGGGAAAAAATAGTCTTTTCAATAAATAGTGCTGGAAACATGAATAACTCCATGCAAAACAATAATTTTGGACAATCTTGGATCCTGAGCTCACACCATATACAAAATGTAACCCCAAATGGATCAAAAACTTAAACATGTGAGAGCTAAAACCATAAAACATTTAGAAGAAAACATTGAGATAAATCTTCATGGCATTGGATTTGACAGTAGATTCTTGGATACGACACCAACAGTACAGATGACAAAAGAAAAAATAGATAAATTGAGTTTCATCAAATTTAAAAGCTTGTGCATCAAAGGACATTGTCAATAAAGTAAAAAGACAATCCACAGAAGTAGAGGAAAATATTTTAAAATCATATAACTAATAAGAGTCTAGTATCCAGAATATATAAAGAACTCTTACAACAACAAAAAAATGCTTAGCTAAAAGTGAGCAAAGGACTTAAATAGCCATTTTTTCAAAGAAGTATATAAATGGTCTATCAGCACATAATAAGTTGTTCAACATCTTTGGTCATTAGGGAAATGCAGATCAAAACCACAATGAGAGACAATTGTGCTCCCACTAGGAAGGCAGGAGTAGTAGTGGAAATAATGATAATAATAAATTGAAAATGATGAGTTTTGGTGAGATTGTAGATAAATTGGAATTCTTGTGCATTCCCATAGAGAATTTAAAATGATACAGTCACTATGGAAAATAGTTTGGCAGTTCCTCAAAAAGTTAAGTAAAAGCTTTACGTGAATGTTCATAGCAGAGTTATTAATAATAGTTAAGAAGCAGAAACAACCTAAATGCTCATCAACTCAAAAATGGGTAAACATATTATGGTATAAAGATGAAACATTACTGAGTCACAAAAAGGAATGAAGTTGATACTACCTTCCTGGAAGAACCTTAAAAAAGCTATGCTAAGCAAAACAAAACAAAAAAACAAACAAAAAAATAGCCAAATGCAAAAGGCCACATATAATATGATCTAATTGATTTTAAATGTCCAAAATAACCAAATCCATAAAGAGAGAAAGCAGATGATTAGTTTCCAGGAGGTAGAGAAGAAGGAGTTTGGGGTGTGACTGCTCAAAGGCGTTGAGATTTTTTGAGGGCAATGAAAAGGCACTGGAATTAGATGGTGGTGATGCTTTTACAACACGTGACTATTCTAAAAGTCACTAGATTGTACATTTACAAATAGTCAAAAATGAATTCCATGCTATATAAATTTTCCTCAATAAAAAGTAAAAAAATAGAATTAAAAGGAGTCGTCTATTCTGACCTTGCCTCTCTATTCTCTTTTCTTACCTCAGAAAAAAATAAATGTATTTCATTCTTTGCAAGGTACTCTGTGTACCAGTGCCTTTGTAGCTTTCCTACCTGTCTCTCCTGTGCTTTTATGCCATCTGTCATTCCTTGTTTCCAAGTTATTTTTGTAGATACTTTTTCTAGACCTATAAGTATGCCCATTTCTCCTTTATTCTAAAAATAATAAATCCCTCTACTTTACTTTTCTCTCGTGTTATTCTTCTATTTCCTTCCTTAACTACCAAAATTTTAAAGACCAAGTCTATATTATCCTTTTCTAATTTGTTGCCTTTTGATCAACACTTACCTGGGCTCTGATCCTTCCACTAATTTAATGAAATATCTCTAATGCATTGGCAAAAGTGTCCTTCTTACTTTTCATTCTCTGTTGACATAGCTACAGTGTTTGACTCTAGATTTCATCCTTTAAATTTCTTAGCTTTTGTTACTTTATACTTACTTGTTTCTTTCTTTTCTCTCTGAATTATTCTTAATCTCCCCCACTGATCTGTTCTTAACCATCTTTTAAATGAAGCATTCAGCTAAGTTCTGTCCTTAGTCAAGCTCATGGCCCTCAACTCTGTCTGTCAAGGTCATCATATCATTCTTTAAGAATTAAGTCAAATGTTAGCTTCTTCATGTGGTCTTTCCAAAGATTTTTGTCCACCATCTACAATCTCAGCGTCTACGGAGGTCTATTACACCTACATTAATGATCATAATACAAGACACATCATGAAAAGTACTATGAATGAAGTATAAAATGCAGTTATTTTAATTTAGGGATTTTGGAAAGACCAGAAGAAGAAAATAAAATTTTGGAAAGTGATTATTTCTATGAAAAACATAAAGGTGTGTGAGAAACAGGGATGGAATAGAAGATGCATTATCTGATGTGATCAGGAAAGTTCTGTGAATGTGGCACTTAAACTGAGGACTGAAAGCCTGGAAGAAGCTAGCCATTTAAAGACCAAGCAATAGAGTTGTCTTGGCAGAAGGATCAGCAACTGTAAATCCTTCTGGCAGAAAATCTGAGCTAGCCCACTTCTAGGACAGGAGGCCTTGTAGCTGGACCATTGTGGGGGTGCAGCACAGAGTGAGGTGGGTCCCCCCAGGCAGGGACAGGATTGTAGCAGGTCTTGGATGTCATTGAGCTTTTGTTCTCTGGGCAAAAGGAAGCCACTGGAGGGATTTAAAGGGTGAGAAATATAACCTGACTTACCTTTTAACAATATCATCTTGGCTGCTCTGTAAAGGTGCAAAGAGAATATGGGAAAAGCAGTTAAGATACTATAATAGAGCAGGCAGGAAATGGTGGTGACTTAGATCGTCGCATATGTAGACGTGAGGATTCAGTTGCTCGTAGCAAATCTGAGCCTATTTTGTGATTTCCCTTTCACCCACTCCCCTTTCGCTTCTCTTGTGCTTGTCTCTCACTAGACTAAGAAAATATAAGCCTTTGCCCTTAACAAAGGAACTGGGAGTTCTCCTTGAAACATAAATACCTAAGAAATTTAAACAAAAAGAAAGTAAGTAATGAGGGGATGTGTAATGTATTAAATTTCTTTTAGATCTGGTTCTCTGATTTCTTTAGACACTGGGAACATGGACCAGGGCTTATTTTCATGACTGGATTACAGCCTCAAAAAACAAAGGCACACCTATGTATATAATCACTTTTTCAGCAGTTACATCTTGTTTATAGCTTACAACTCCAGACTATTTAAAAAATTGTGCTAAGTATAGTTGTTTTCCATTTAAAGCAGAAAACAATAAAACAACAAAAAACATCCAATTTGTTTCAACAGCTTTGCTATTTGGCAGATTTCTAAAATCCACATATGCTAATATTTGTGTTAATTGCTTAATACCAGAATGCTTGTCAGAATCAAATACTTTTGTCATTAATTATTTAAAAACCCATCAAATACTGAAGCATGAGTGGTTTCAGAATTTTTCTGTGAAATTATTCTCATTTTTAAAATCAATATTTTTAATAATTAATTTGGAAAGAAACACTGCTTAATGACACATTTTACACCACTAATGTGTAAAATGATTATTCACTATGACAAAGATTAATTCATCAGTAAATTAACAAAAACATATTTTAAACATGCACCATATGCCCAGGATATTATAAAATAACTCGAGTGGGGGGTAGATACAACAAGTATAAGTAGGCCTGTTAACTCTAAAGTATGTGAGACATTCAGTGGAATCTCTATGTACATTACTATACAGGCGACCCTGTCCCTGAATGCTTTGTGACTACCACTGTATTGTTATAATTCTGGCAATAGTATCCCTGACACAGTGCTCATTTATAAGGTTATGCCTTGCCACATACTATCCTATGCCTGATAGGATAGTATTGGTTGGCTGTGATTTGACAGACTACGTTAAGCAGAAAGTGGTTGTAGCTTCACCACCACAGCTAAGAAGGGAAATAAACATAACACCAAAGAGAAACTAGGCTAAATTGCTATGGAACTCAAACATGAGACGGATATGGTTATTTCTTTTATTAATAAGAACTACAAGCTCCCTAATGATTAGGCATCACTACTGATAATAAAAAACTGGAATTTCCAGTCTTTGTCAACCACCTTTTCTAGGTATGAAATTCTGCAACATTGATGTGGTCACTTTAAACTTGATTATGAAATATGATTAAAAAAAGGACCTACATATGTATATATCAACAAAGAGATATCTGGTGATAGTACTATATGTCTTGGCATTACTGAATGAATACAGAAAATAAACACCTCTCTGGCACTCAACACTAAAAAAAAAAAAAAAAAAAAAAGATAATTGTTCTAATTTATTTAAAGAACTAAAATCATGTTTAAATTAAAAATTTAATTAAAATGTAAAATAAAATAAAGAAAATAAGCAATAAACAATACATTGAACTAAAAATAACATAATTACCTAATTAAATAAGTAAATTCTTTTTTTATAAAAAAGAGAGGAGTTTGAAAGCATTGATTTTTTTTTATTAAACATATTTTTTATTTTAAAATTGTGGGGTACAGTTAGGGTTAGGTATACAAATATGCATCGTTCAGGCACCCTTGTTGGTAAGGGGTTTCCCCCCTGTCCCCAGACAGATATTGATAACCATTAATCCCACCACCCTTGCCCTCCCTGCCTCCCCCCATAGATTCCCACCACTGTCAATCCTTTTCTTATAGTATTACGATAGATGTTCAAGGTCCACTTATGAGTGAGAACATGTGATACTTAGATCTTTGTTGCTGTGAAAGATCACTCAGTATTATAGACACTAGTTCCATCCAGGTTGCTGCGAGATTCATGATTTTGTTCTTTTTTATGGCTGCATAGTATTCCATCGTGTATATATACCATATTTTTTTAATCCAGTCCTCTTTTGATGGACAGCATGGTTGCTTCCAGGTTCTTGCTATTGTGAACAATGCTGCGATAAACATACGTGTGCAGGTATCTTTTTATGAAGTGATTTGAGTTCTTCAGGGTATATTCCCAGTAGGGAGATTGCAGGGTCATATGGGAAGTCGATATTTAGAGCTTTTAGGAATCGCCACACTGATTTCCACAGAGGTTGCACTAGTTTACACTCCCACCAACAGTGTATAAGTGTTCCCTTTTCACCACATCCTCTCCAGCATCTGTTATTTTTTGTTATTGATAATTGCCATTCTGACTGGAGTTAGGTGGTATCTCAGTGTAGTTTAATTTGCATCTCCTTGATGATTAGTGAGGTTGAACATTTCTTCATGTGTCTGTTGGCTGCTCGTATGTCTTCTTTTGTGAAGTATCTGTTCATATCTTTTGCCCACTTTGTAATGGGGTTGTTTTTTTCTTTTCAGCACGTTTGTGTTCCTTGTAGATCCAAATGTTAAGCCTTTGTCGGACCTGGAGTGGCCAAATACTTTTTCCCAGTCTGTGGGCTGTCTCCCTGCTCTCTTGATGGTTTCTTTGGCTTTGCAGAAACTTGTCAGTTTAATGAGGTCTCACTTGTCTATCTTATCTCTTATGGCCCATGTGTTTTGGGTTTTGTTCAGGAATCGGATGTCAGTTTCAATTTCCATAAGGGTGAGTCCTGCATTTTCTAAGGTTCTTATGATTTGAGGTATTACATTTAGGTCTCTGATCTATTTAGAGTTAATTTTTGTGTATGGGGAGATATAGGGATCTTGTTTGAGTCTTCTGCATGTGGTCAGCCAGTTTTCCCAGCACCATTTACTGAATAGGTCCTCCTCTCCCCAGTGGTAGGTGGTGGAGGCTTTGTTGAAGATGAGTTGGTTGAGAAATTGAGGTTTTGCTTCTGGAATATCCATTGGTCTATATGCCTGTTCCTGTACCAATACCAAGCTGTTTTGATGATTGTAGCTTTATAGTAAAGTTTGAAGTCTGGTAGTGTGATACCACCTGCTTTGTTTTTTTTCTGAGAATTGTTCTGACTATTCTTGGTCATTTGTGTTTCTGTATGAATTCCTGTATTGTTTTTTCTAGCTCTGAGAAGAATGTTACTGGTAATTTGATGGGTATTGCATTAAATCTGTAGATTGCCTTAGGTA
>CAUYQG010060016.1:0-18185 GCA_963574415.1 Tarsius wallacei | reverse complement strand
TCTCCAGGTGATTTTTTTTTTTTTTTTTTTTTTTTTTTTTTGCAGCTAGCGTAAGAACCAGTATGGAAACCAGAATCGTAACGCTGTCTGAACAGGTAAAATGTTTATTTACATTGATTTGTTTTTTTTATAATTAATTTGTTTTATCTTTTTTTTTTTTTTTTTGCCTGTGTTTTTTTCCCTCGGTGAAAAAAAAAAAAAAAAAAAAAAAAAAAAAAAAAAAAAAAAAAAAATCACCTGGAGAACTTAATTGAAAACAATCAAAAGACTTTGTGGGTCTACACTTACGGAATCAGCATCTTTGAGATCATAGACCAGGAAGTTGTATGTTTTAAAGGCTCTCCCAAGTGATCCTGAAATGTAGCCAGCATTGGGAACAAATGGTTGCCCCAGTGTTTGGGAGGAGCAGAGACCTTTAGGAGGATTAACTCCCCACCTTCACCGTAAAGAAGCTCAGTCTGAACAGAAGTTAGGTACTATGGCATGGACACAATCAGATTAAAGAAATGCTTCTTTCTCTTAGGTAGCTGGTTTAAGAAGCACAGATGCTCACATGAGCACAGGTTTGCATATGCTTAACAAACTGTCATTTGAGGCATTTAGCCTTAACAGGTGACTGAGATTTTGGAATCTGAAGATTAATTTAGGATTAGCAAAAGTGTTTTAAATGCCCAAGTAATAGCAATTACTTCAATTAATTTTTTCCCTTTTTATGAGTTTCTAGCTGGTCTATTTGAGACTTGATTCTTAATAGGGAGTATGTGGGATTGTATTGAAAATAAAATATTCCTGTTGAGATAAAAAATCAGCAGAATTCATTCTTTTGGCTCTCTTCTGTCTGGGTCTGTATAGCACAACATAATTGGATATGGGACCACATAATTAGTTCAGGAAAGTTCTGTAGAGCATATTCTGATGCTAGATAAACAACAACCTATTTCTGCTTCTTATTTGTATTTTGAGTTATTGATGATGGCCATCCTGAATGGAGTTAGGTGGTACCTCGGTTTGGTTTTAGTTTGCATTTCTTTGATGATTAGTGAGGCAGAACATTTTTTCATGTGTCTGTTGGCTGCTGGTATGTCTTCCTTTAAGGAGTGTCTATTCATGTCTTTTGCCCACTTTTTAATAGGGTTGTTTGTTTGTTTTTTCTTTCCAGCATGTTTGAGTTCCTTGTAGGTACTGGATGTCAGATATACAGTTGGCAGATATTTTTTCCCATTCTGTGTGCTGTCTCCCCACTCTCTTGATGACTTCTTTTGCTTTGCAGAAGCTTTTCACTTTGATGAGGTTCGCTTGTCTATCTTATCTCTTACTGCATGAGCATTTGGAGTTTTGATCAGGAATTGGTTGTCAGTTCCAATTTCCCTAAGGGTGTCTCCTGCATTTTCTAAGGTTCTTATAATTTGAGGTTTTACATTTAGGTCTTTGATCCATTTAGAGTTGATTTTTGTGTATGGTGATAGGTAAGGGTTTTGCTTTAATCTTCTGCATGTGGTCAGTCAGTGTTCCCCGAATCAGTTTCCGAATAAGTTCTCCTCTCCCCATGGTTGTTAGTAGACGCTATGCCAAAAATGAGTTGGTTGAGAAATTGAAGTTTTGCTTCTGAAATCTCTATCCTGTTCCGTTGGTCTATATATCTATTCTTATACCAATACCATTCTGTTTTGATTACTGTAGCTTTATAATAAAGTTTAAAGTCTGTAAGTGTGATACTTCCCACTTTGTTTCTTTTGCTGAGGATTCTTTTGTCTATTCGTGGTTATTTATGTTTCCATATAAATTCCTGTATTGTCATTTCTAGGTCTGAGAAGAATGATGCTGGTAATTTAATAGATATTGCATTAAATCTGTAGATTCCTTTGGGTAGAATGGACATCTTAACAATGTTGATTCTTCCAATCCATGAGCATGGATTATATTTCCATTTGTTTGTGTCATCTCTGATTTCTTTGAGGGTGTTTTGTAGTTTTCATTGTAAAAGTTTTTCACTATGGTTAGGAAGATGCCAAGGTATTTCATTTTTTAATTTTGTTGCTACTGTGAATGGAATTGTGCTTTTTTTTGGTTCTCTATCTATTTGCTGTTGGTGTATAAGAATTTGACTACCTTTTGCACACTGATTTTGTACCCTGAGACTTTACCAAAGTCCTTTAACAGTGTAAGAAGGTTTTTGATAGATTCTCTTGGATTTTTAAGGTTTAGAATCATATTGTCAGCAAAAAGGATAACTTGACTTCTTATTTTCCTTTTTGATACCCCTGATTTTCTTCTCTTGTCTGATTGCTCTAGCTAAGACTTTTAACAGTATGTTGACTAGGAAGGGTGAAAGTGGGTAACCTTGTCTTGTTCCGGTTTTCAGGGGAAGTGCTTTCAATATCTGTCCATTTGGCAAACTGTTGGTTGTGAATTTATTGTAGAGGGTTCTTACTATTTTGAGATATGCTCCTTCTATGCCTATGTGTTCAAGGGTTTTTATCAATAAGGGATGCTGGGTTTTATCAAAAGCTTTTTCTGCATCTAATGATATGACCATGTGATTCTTATTTTTACATCTGTTGATGTATTTAATTACATTTATGGCCTTGTGGATGTTAAACCAGCCCTGAATCCCGGGGATGAAGCCTCCCTGGTCTTTGTGGATGATTTTTTTTTTTGTTTGTTTGTTTTGAGTTGGAGTCCCACTCGACCGCCCAGACTGGAGTGCAGTGGCCGCTCCCGGCCACCGCAGCCTCGACCTGCTGGGCTCCGGCGATCCTTCCGCCTCAGCCTTCCGAGTAGCCGGAATTACAGGCACACGCTGCCACGCCCGGCTAATTTTTTTTTTTTTTGGATTTATTGTGGAGATGAGGTTTCGCCTGCCCAGGCAGGTCTCGAACCCGTGGGCTCTGGCAATCCACTCACCTCAGCCTCCCAAGGCGCAGGATTATAGGCTGAGCCACCGAGCCCAGCTGTGGATGATTTTTGAGGTGTGTTCTTGCTAGAATTGTGTTGAGCATTTTTGCATCTATGTTCTTCAGGGATATAGGCCTGCAGTTCTCTTTCTTTCATGGATCTTTACCCGGTTTGGCTATCAATGTGATGTTAGCTTCATAAAATGATTTCTTTTTTGATTGCTTGGAATTCTTTCAATATGCTTGGTATCAACTCCCCCTTGTCAGTTTTGTAGAACTCCGTTGGAAAACCATCTGATCCAGGGTTTTTTTTTCTTTCTTTTTCTTTTTTTTGGTAGGTAGCTTTCTTATGACAGAGTGGATTTCCTGGGTTGTTATTGATCTATCTAATGTCTCAATTTCTTCTGTTTCAACCTTAGGAGGTCGTGTGATGTCAGAAAGTCCTTCATTTCATTTAGGTTTTTGAGTTTGTTTCGATATAGTTGGGCATAGTAATCGCTGATAATATTTTGTATTTCTTCAGGGTGCATCATGATTTGATCTTTTTCATTTCTGGTTGTGTTTATTTGAGCTTTTCTCTCTTTTTCTTGTTCATTCTGGCTAGGGGTCCATCAGTCTTGTTTATCCTTTCAAAGAACCGGCTTTTTATTTAGTTGACATTTTTCCTTTGATATTTTTGTCTTCTATGTCTTGTATTTTGGGCTTTTACTTTGGTGATCTGGATTCTTCTGCTGAAGTTGGGGTTTTGGTGGTCTTGTCTTGCCAGCTCCCTCAGATGATTTGTTAGGCAGTTAACTTGTGATCTTTCCATTTTCTTCATGTGTATTTATAGAGATATGAATTCCCCTCTTAGTCCTGTTGTCATGGCATCCCAGAGGTTTTGGTAAGATGTGTCTTTATTTTCATTTGCTTCCTGAAATCTTTTAATTTCTGCTTTGATTTCCATGTTGACCTGGGAGTTGTTCAGCATCACGCTGTTCAGTGTCCATGTCTTTGTGCATTTTGGAGAAGCTTTGTTGGCAATGATATTTGTTTTTATTCCACTGTGGTCTGAGAAGGTGCATGGCCACTGGCTGTCTAAATCAGGGCCCAACTCCCGGGCCACCAGCCCATGGCCTATTAGGAACCAGACTACATAGCAGGAAGTGAGCAGCCTGAGCAGTCGGCAAGTGAGCAAAGCTTCATCTATATTTTTTTTGTTTTGAGTTGGAGCCTCACTCCATCACCTAGGCTGGAGTGCAGTGGCACGCAGGCTCACGGCCACCCCAGTGTCTACCTGCTGGGCTCTGGTGATTCTTCTGCCTCAGTCTTCCAAGTAGCTGGAACGACAGGCGCGTGCCACCATGCCTGACTAATTTTTGATTTATTGTAGAGACAAGGGCTTGCCAAGTTGCCCAAGCTGGTCTCGAATCTGCGGTCTCAGGTAATCCACCTGCCTTGCCCTCCCAAAGTGCTGGGATTACAGGCTGAGTCACCAAGCCTGGCCTTCATCTGTGTTTATAACTGGTCCCTATTGCTCACATTGCTGCCTGAGCTCTGTCTACTGTCAGATCAGCAGTGGCATTAGATTCTCATAGGAGTGTGAATCTTATTGTGAACTGTGCATGTGAGGGATATAGGTTGTGTGCTCCTTATGAGAATCTAATATCTGATGAAAGCTGGTCCCTAATGCCATAAAGGTTGGGAACTAATGGTATAGTGAAAAAATGTAAGAGAAAAAGGGAAAAGACCACATACATATCTGACCTTGAAGAGACTATTTCCTATCTCTGGGTTTCATGTTCCTCACATAGGCAATGAAAAGACTGGTTCCTTTCCAGTGTTTCTTCTTTTTCATTGAGTTCTTGCTAGTGTGTGACTCTGTTGTCACAGTAGTTAGGAACATTAGGTCATGGCGATTGTTCAGTACTTTTTAAAAAATATAAGCCAGCTCATTTCATATCTGTTTTAACTTCTTCAAGTTAATGTTGGATGATCTATAAGTTCTCTTTCAGTTTAAAAGAGGAATAGCTATGACCTTATATATTGAGTGTTGTGATTTTATATCTTACACCTCTGTAGTATAAAGTAAATTTGGTAGAAATAAATTAATGTGAAACTCAAAACTGGATATTTAGAACAGATTCTTCCCAAGAGAACAAATATTTTTTTGCCCTGGACTTTCCTATTTCTCTTGGAGAACACTTTAAGTTTTCCAAAATCCAGAATATCTAATATCCTTCTTTCTGACTGAGTTACATTTGGCTGTTAGATTGTTGACCAACTTCCAGATAGAAACTTCCAAAGCTGAAAGTTGACAATGCACACAAACATATGGAAGGCTGCAGTTGGCCTGACAATTTATCTCCTTCTTGCCTTAATTAATCATTGAACTGACGATCTCTTCTCTCTATAGTGGCACAAAACCCACTCAAAGCTTTGTTTGAATGAAGGACTTTATTGAGTAGATCTGTTCTCTGGGGAGCTAACTCTTGTAGGGGGCAGTTTCACTGTCTACAGGTCTGTTCTGGTAACATAGAGTAGACATAAAGCGCTTACTGGTAGAGCAGTGTTTTTCATTTTCTTTCTTTTTCTAGAAATGATCAGCTTAAAGGCAAAAACAAACCAATCAGTTTATTAAACCATACCTAGCAACTTCTTCTGTGAGTGAAGACATGAATCTTAAACTGCTAAAACCTTAAAATTCTCCCTTTAAATCTAAAGGAACCATGAATAATCCTTTTTAAAAGATCTAGTGCATGAACAAAGTGCTGTGCTCTTTGAGGGTGTGATTCAAAATACAAAGGGTGTTATTCATAATACCTCTTTTACTCTAGAAAATGCATGCTTGCTAACTTGGGCTTCAGCTGTTGTTAAAAGAAAATCTGCAGATAGAGCAAAAGGGCAAAAGGGTGACATCTGGCATAACAGACTTTCTAAGATGGTTTTGGCATACAGCCTGCATTAAACAGCAGAAGCAGAAAAAAATCTATTGAAATAAAAAGAAAAAAATGAGGACAATACAACATTGACTTCTAATCTTTAGCAAACTTGTTTAAAACCAGTACAATAATTTTGTTGTTGTTATGACCTGAAATGGGCCATCACCTCTAATATTGGTTCTGAAAGACAGGAGAATAGGACTGTGTGATAATTTCTCAAGTGAAGGTGGTTAAATCCTTTCACAAATTCCCAGACACTGTACACTTGACTTCACGTTTTCACCTGAGTGAGTAATACACAGAGATGTCCACATTATTACAGGATCACCTACACTTGACTTGTTTGGATACTTGCTAAACATAATGCATCAAGTGTTGCTTGAAGTAATAAAGAATATATTTCATCTTCAAAACAACAATGGTATAGAAATTATAATCCCTGTAGCTTTAGAAGAAAATAACATACTGCTTGATACAAACAAGGGACAAATTAGGATAAAGTTTCTAAATCCTATAATTACTCAAGACACCGAAAGATAAGAATCACTGTAGAGAATTACCTTTGCAGGAAGTAGATTTAAGGCTAGCAATTTCATGTACTCCCATTTTTCTTAAACTATATTATTTTGTCTGCATCATCTCAGCTTGGAACGAAGTGGGTAAATGAGAGGGAGGCAGAAGCATAGCTATCAATTTTGGATGATCAATAACCTATTGTTTGACAGCTCTAAGGCAATGCTTCTGCTTGATTCTGAGTGAGTGAATGAGTCCTTTGGTTGGTTCTAATCTGAGCAGTCTCAATCAGGTTGTGCCTGTTACTTTGGTATGCATGCACATCTGGGAGGTGACCAAGCCATGGCAACAATTCTGTTAAAATTCAGTCTTTGTGTTTGGTCTTGGACCTCATTCAGTTACACTGGAGCTTGAACTTTACTGGCGTAAAAGACTTATGCCTTCACCCTAGTTTCTCACATGGAGATGAAAGTGAGAATATTATCCATGGTGTGACCTTGATCTGCACATGACTAGATCTCAGTGGGAGTTTGGCATGTGAGTTGGGGACACAATATGGCCTTTGAGAGTTGTTTATAAATAGAACCTGTGTTGCCTTACATGATTTATAAAGCTATGATTCCAGAGATTGAGCAATATTTGTTGTTTCACAGAGAGAAAGTAAACTATAATGGCAAATAACTGAATACCATTTTTATATACCAGCTATACAAAAACCTTTCTAAGGTAGAGTTCCTTGGCCCAGATATAAATTTACAAAAATTCTTGTTTTAATTTCTCATTAATTCTAATATTAATAATGTAGACCCCACTGTTTAGTTATTTTAAGTCAAGAAGAATTTCAAATAAAAGAAAAAGGTGTCAAATGAAGGGAGGATGAGACGCTAAAATCTTCATTTAGAGGTGATATATATCTTGAGCAGTAATGAGGGATACGGTTTTCCTGAGTGTCAGGTCTACCTGATAATAAAGGACTGTGGGACTAGATTTAAATTTTTTTCTCTGTTTATCTGTATGAGTGGTTCTATTTTTGTTTTAATTGATCTAGTTCCTCAGGGCTTTCTCTCCGCTTTGTCAAATTGGGTTGGATATACAAAGAGTAGACCCCAAATGAAAAAGAATCAGTCAAGCATGGACATGTGTAAATAGCTGAGACTTAAGGAAGAAATAGAGAAAAATGACTGAAGGAAGGGGCTGTGAAATCAGATTGTGTTCTATTCCTAATTCTGTCACTTACATCTCTGAGAGCTGTTGTGCCCAAGTAATTCTTCTTTGCAACGTGGGGATAATGCAGGTGAATGTGGCAAATTGGTACTCAAAAATCATTCAAATCTCTTTCTGATTTGCTTTCCTTTTATGTAGTATTGAAAACTGTATTTCTGAGTTGTTTGCTTCTCCCCATGAAGGATTAATTTTTATAGGTATTGTTTTTCTGCCATAAGCAACTAGAAAAATGGACAAAATTTATAAAAACAACTGTTCTCAGAAATTAGACAATAGGCACTGCAAGGCTGTGATCCTTAAGAAAAGGAAAACAAATGAGGTGAGCCCTACAATTTCCCCAAGCTGACTGCCTGAGAACACTCTCTGCAACAATATAGGGAGGGAAAACCAAGAAAGGCCAGGTGGCCTTGCTGAAATAAAGACATAGAGATTAGGGTCCATGAAGTCCAAGGCAGCTATAATCTGCAAGGCCATATCTAGAAAGAAAAAAGCTTTTAGAGCTTTCAGAGAGAGAGTGTGTGAGAGCTCCAAAGGGGTCCCCTTTAGTCTTTAACTGAGTAGTGATTTATAAAAACATGAGATGAAATTTCATGTCATTGGAAGGCAAAACAAAAACAAAAACAAAAGAACTTGGAAAGTAGTAAACCAAATAATTCCAGGAGTACATAAGGTTAAGAGTACTTCCCATTTCTTCCAGCCAGGGTAGCTACATTTAAAGCACATGAGCCCCTGAATGGAGACCTCAGGAGATCTATAATCCCAAAAGAAAGACTGCTCTGTACATGCCAGAGAAACAACAACAGTCGCTCCCCTCAAATAATTTTTTTTTTTAAGTTGGAGTCTCGCTCTGTCGCCCAGGCTGGAGTGCAGTGGCATGCTCCCCGCCACCACAGCCTCGACCTGTTGGGCTCCGGCGATTCTTCTACCTCAGCCTTACAAGTAGCTGGAACTACAGGTGCTCACTACTACGCCCAGCTAATTTTTGATTTATTGTAGAGACAAGGTCTCGCCAAGTTGCCTGGGTGGGTCTCGAACCCGCGGACTCAGGCAATCCACTTACCTCAGCCTTCCAAATTGCTGGGATTACAGGCTGAGCCACCAAGCCCTGCCTCCCTCAAATAATTTTTAAAAACCTTAAAGTTATAAAAGGATCAAACTAAACTGAAGGTTACTTTATGGCAGGCTCAAACAAATTTGGACACTTTTAAAAAAAGAATACAATAAAGTTTAGCACTCATTAACTTTAAATTCACAATGTCTGGTATCCATTGAAAAAATTCCTTGGCATGCAGGAAGGTAGGAAAACATTACCCATAACCAGAGGAAAAAAACAATAGAAACATCTAGAAGTGATGGAGATGATAAAATAGACAGAAAAGGACCCTAAAACAGCCATTATGAAACTCATAAATTTATTAAAAATATAAAAGAAAAAAATAAACATTATGAAGAAAGAAATGAAAACTTTGAAAAAGACCCCAAGTAGAACTTAAAACAATGAAAATATAATAGCTGGAATAAAAAATATACTGTAGGGGATTAGCAGCACATTAGATAGGGCAGAAAAAAATGACCAGTGAACTTGAAGACATTGCAGTAGGCACAGTGGAAAATGAAGTACGGAGAGAAAAAAAATGAACAAAATTTTAAAAGGCATCATCAACCTGTGGGAAAACATCAATGTATTTGACATACATTTAAATTGAGTTCTCGAAAGAGAGGAAGATGACAAGGGGAGTGGAGAGGGCAGTAGGCAGAAGTAATATTTGAGAAAAATGTTGGCCAAGATGTTTTCAGGTTTATGAAAACTTGAACTTATAGATTCAGGAAGCTCATAGACTCACAAGCCAAATGAAAATACAGAAAGCTACACCAAGGCACAACATAAACAAATTGTTAAAAAATAATAATAATGAGAAAAATCTCAAAAATAGCCAAATAAAAGATACAAGCCATCATTTAAAAATTAGGTCAAAATAAAAACATTTTTCAAACAATTGGGAGCTCAGAGAATTGTTTGCCAGTAGTCTTGCACTGCAACAAATGTTGAAGAGATTTTTCAGGTAGAAGAATATTGATATTAGATAAAATCTGGAAGTATAAATATAAATAAAGACAGCCAGAAATAGTAAATATGTGGATAAATACAAAATATGTTTTAATCTCATTTTAAAAATCAAACCATTAATGGAGATAAGTAGAATGAAAAAAACAAATAATTAACAAAAACGCAGGAAAAGAAGGAAAAAGAAGCAAAGAATAGATGACACAAATAGGAAAACAAATGTCAAAATAGTACATATAAAATATCCATATTTATAACTACAATAAAAGCAGATTATCTCAGCACTGTAATTAAAAGTAAACAAAGGATTGTCAGATGGGATAAAAGAATAAGACATAGCTATATTCTGTCCAAAGGAAACCAATTTATTTTATTTCTTTTTTTAAATTTTATTTATTTTTTAAAATTTATTTATTTATTATAAAGATGTGGGGTACAATTCAGGGTTAGGTGTACAAACATTGATCATGCAGGTACACTTGTTAATGAGGTATGCCCCCCCTCCCCTAGCAGTTTCCCTCAACTGCCAGTCCCACCGCCCCCTCCCCTGACAGTTTTCCACTACTGCCAATCGCTTTCTTATAGCATTATAATTGTTCAAGGTTATCTTATGAGTGAGAACATATGGAACTCAGTTCTTTGTTTCTGTGATAAATCGAAACCATTTTAAATGTAAAGAGAAAAAATAAATAAAAAGGAAAAGATGGGAAAAGATATGCCACCAATAGCCAAAAGAAAACTGGAGTGTCTATACTATTAATAAACTAGACTTAGGAACAAGAAATTTTACCAGAGTTAATTCTTATACTTAAAACAGTGTCAGTTAAAAAGAAAATGTTACAATCCTAGATGTGTAACTATTTAATAACAGAGTTTCAAAACACATGACCTCAAAACTGATCAATTTAAAGGAAAAGAGAGAACCTCACAAAATAGTTGAAGATTCCAATCTTTCTCTCTCAGAATTGTTTATAATATTTTTTTGAGTCAGGGTCCCACTCTATCACTAAGGCTGGAGTGCAATGGTACTATCATGGCTCACCACAGCCTTGGATTCCCAGGCGTAAGCGACTCTCCTGAGTATCTGGGACAACAGAGCTGGGATTACAGACATAAGCCACCACACCTAACCCTCTTAGAAATTTATATAGAAAATAAACCAAAATAAGTCAGCATATAGAGGCTAAACAACACCATCAATTGACTTGTTCCCATTGACATTTACGGAATGCTTCACCCAACAACAGCATAATACATATTGTTATAATACACATGTACACAAATACACATGTAAAAATTTCTAAGGCAGACCATATATTAGACTACAAATTTTATTATTTTTTTATTTTTAATTAATTAATTTATTATTATAAAGATGTGGGGTACAGTTCAGGACTAGGTATACAAACATTGTAGACTACAAATTTTAAATTTTTCTTTCTCTTTTTTTTTGAGTTGGAGTCTCACTCTATCACACAGGCTGGAGTGCAGTGGCACACTCACGGCCACCTCAGTCTCGACATGCTGGGCTCAGGTGATCCTGCCGCCTCAGCCTTCCAAGTAGCTGGAACTACAGGCATGTGCCACCATGCTTGGCTAATTTTTAAAGTTTATTGTAGAGATGAGGTCTCACCAAGTTGCCCAGGCTGGTCTTGAACCCGTGGGCTCAGGCAATCCTTTCACCTCAGCTTCCCAAAGTGCTGGGATTATAGACATGAGCCACCGTACCTGGCAAATTTAAAATTTGAAATTACACAAATTATGTTCTCTGACCACACAAAAATTAAATTAAAATTAATAACATAAATATATTTGGAAGATCTCCATATATATATATATATATACATATATATAAACTTCAGATATTTAAATAATTCATGGGCCAAATAATAAATAAAAAATAGAAAATATTTGTAATTAAGTAAAAATAAAAAAACACTTCAGATTTGTACTAGGCAGTTAAAACCATGTCTAAACTAATATATAGCATTAAATGCTTATATTTAACAATAAGCAAGGTCTAGAATGAATGATCTCGGCTTCTATTTAAGAAAATTGACAAGATAAAATGATAAAGTAGCAAAATAATAAAGGAAATTAATCAATGAAATGGAAAACAGAGAAAACAATAGACAGAGGGGGAGAGTCAAGATGGAGGACTGAAGACCTCACATGATTGCAGCTCACTGAAGTAGCCTATATGGAGAAACAGAACTGGGAACTTGGTGGGTCAACCTGAAAATGCAAGCTGATGTCCGCTGGATGGTTACCTGGGTCAGAGGGGATGGATACTTTCAAGCCATAGATACTCCTGAAGGCAGCTCTGATGCGAGATCAGGAGAGCACCTTTAGAGACACAGGGCATGAGTGAAAAGACAACTTTTCTTCTCTGCCTATGTCACATGGGCCTCTGCAATTGCAGCCAAGGGAGAGACAGCTGGAGAACTCCCTTCTGCATTCCTCTTGCACTGGCCAGGTGCAGAGGACTATCATGGGTGGAGACAGAGGCACAGATGACCCCTTGTGGAACCTAGAGAATCCCTGTACCCAGGACTCCTATGCTGCAGCCATTGAGCCCCCACCATGGAGAGTCCCAGTGGAAAACAACCATCAGGGAAGGTCTATGCCACATGGGCATGCTCCTCTCCCTCGTTGTTCACACCCTGCAGGGGCGACATGACCAGTTTGGGAAGTCTCACAAGTGCCAGGCAGGCCTTGCTGCCCTTCCACAGCAGTGACCCTGCCCACAAATGGACAGCGGAAGAGATAATAACCTTCCACTGTTTCCCTTCTATTCCTTGGCAAAAGGGGAAGTCTCACCCAGAAGGGAGAAGGCCAGTCCACACCCCCAGGAGGACCTGAGCCAGAGGAGGGCCACACAGCCCCACATGGCCACTTGCCAACCCTGCTAACAGACAAGCAGTCTGGGGAAGAGATTCTCCTGTAACCTGTTCCAGAGGAAGGGAAAATAAACTGAAATAGAGAAAAGGTCCCTTTCCATTTATGCCAGACTGTACTGGTGAAGCAGCTTCAGACAGTCTCCTTCCAGAACACCACCCTTCCTGCCACTGTTGTCTCTCCCCACCCCCACAAGCAGGCCAGAGGAGGGAGGACAGGCAAAATTAACCACCTTATCTAATTAAAAAAAAGCAAAACTAAAAATAAAAACAGAAGTATCTGATCTCACGTATGAGAAAGAACCAGTGAAGAAATCTAGCAATCCCCAGAGCCTAAATAAGTTGACACCTACAAAAGGGCTTCCCAGGTCCCAAACAATGGAACACAACCAGAATTATCTGACTGATGAACATAGGTTTCAGGCTATGGATGGCAAACACAGTCAAGGAAAGCCATGTGAAGATGGAAGAACAGGTTATCCAGGCAACAAAAACAGTGCAGGAAGTAAAAGCTGAGTTGACCAATATGAGAAAGGTCCAAACTGAATTCTTGGAAATGAAGAGATATTTCCTGGAATTTCAAAACACAATGAGAAGCCTGAGCAGCAGAATTGGCCAGGCAAAGAAAAGAATCTTGGAGCTTGAAGATAAAACTATTGAACTAAACCAGTTTGACAAAAACAAGCAGAAAAGGCTCAGAAATAATGAGTAAAGACTATGGAGGTTTGAGATTATGTAAAGAGACCAAATCTTAATTGGCATCCCCGAGAGAGAAGGGGAAACTCAGAACACCTTGGAGCAAGCCTTCTAAGACGTCATCCAAGAAAATTTCCCCTATTTTGCTTGAGAGGTGACCATGCAGATGTAAGCAATCTATAGAACTCCTGTGAGGTGCTACATGAGAAGACCACCCCCAAGACACATAATAACCCATCTCCACAAGGTGAGCATGAAAGAAAAAAATCTAAAAGGCAGTTAGAGAGAAGGGACAGACCACTTACTGAGAAAAATCCATCAGAATTGTAGCAGACTTCTCAGCAGAAACCCTACAATCTAGTATAGGGACTGGAGTCCCATCTTTAACATTCTTAAAGAAAAACAGTTTCAGCCAAGAATCTCCTGCTCTATCAAGCTAAGTTTCATTAATAAAGGAGAATTAAAATCCTTCCCAGACAGCCAATCCCTAAGAGAATATATCACTTCCAGACCAGCCCTTCAGAAGATGATTAAAAGGTTCTAAGCAGAAAATCAAAAGAACAATTGCACCCAATGCAAAAGCACAGGCAAGCACAGAGCATACAAAGCATACAAATTAACCACACAACTTAAAAAGCAAAGCAGTTTCTTAATAGCAATATGACAGAAACAAGCCCCCACAAATCAATAATTAACTTAAACATGAATGGACTGAACATGCCAATCAAAAGACATAGAGTGGCAAATTGGATAAAGAAGCATGATTCATCCTTCTGCTACCTTCAGGAAACCCATCTTACTGCGAATGACACCCAAAGGCACAACGTACAGGGCTAGAGAAAGATCTTCCAGGAAAACAGAAAACAAAATAGAGCAGGAGGAGCCAATCTTATATCAGACATAAAGAACTTTAAACCACTAAAAGTTAAAAAGGACTCTTGAAGGACACTACATGGTGATAAAAGGCTCAATCCTTCAGCAAGTATCTTGAATATATGCACATTCAGCATAGGAGCACAAGATTTATATAACAATTGCTAATTAAACTAAGAGCAGACATAGACAGTCATACAATTATAGCTGGAGATGTTAATACCCCAATAATAGCCTTAGACAGATAATCAAGTAAAATGCTAATAAATAAATCAGGAACCTTAACTCAGCATGCACCCAATTGGACCTAATAGACATCTACAGAAAACTTCACCTAACAACCACAGAATATACATTCTTCTCATCAGCACATGGAACGTGTTCCAAGGTTGACCACATAATCAGGCACAAATCAAATGTGAACAAATTTCAAAAGGCTAAAATCATACCAAGCATCTTCTTAGACCACAGTGAAATAAAAATAAATATCACCAACAGTAACCCCGCAAAACACAAGTATATGGAAATTAAACAATATGCTCCCGAATGACTTTTTGGGTCAACCTAGAAATTAAGACAGAAATAAAAAGATTCCTAGAAACAAAAACAAAGACAAGATACTCACACCTCTGGGATACCATGAAAATGGTGCTGTAAGGGAAGTTTATAATATTGCGTACTCATATCAAGAAAAGAGAGGAATCATTAGTAAACAGCATAATGTTGCATCTAGGCAAGCTGGAAATTCAAGAGCAATCCAATTCCAGTATTAGTAGAAGAACTGAAATTATTAAAATAGCCTCACAGTTGAATAATATAGAGGCCAAAAATCATAGAAAGGATCAACAAGACAAAAAACTGGATCTTTGAAAAGATAAATAAGATTGACAAACCACTGGCCAGATCAACAACAACAAAAACAAGTGAGAGAGAAAGTTTAAATAACACAATTAGAAACAAAAAAAAAGCTGATGTTACAGCTGACCCTCAAAAAATTCAGAAGATTATCAGAGATTACTATGAACATCTGTATGCAAATAAGCTAGAAGATCTAGAGGAGATATAGGAATTGCTGGCATCACTGTAACCTCGCAAGATTAAAATAGGAAGAAATTTAAACCCTAAACAGACCAACAACGGTCCAAGAAATTGGCTCATTAATAAGAAATTTTTCTGCCCCCCCCCAGAAAAAATTGAAAAAAAAAAAGAAAAAAAAAACAAAAACCAAACCCATGACCAGATGTTTTCTCTGTGAAATTCTACAAGATGTACAAGGAAGAGTTGATACCAATCCTCCTAAAAGTATTCAAGGAACTTGAGAAGGAAAGACTTCTCTCTAGCTCATTCTATGAGGCTGTTATCATCCTGATATTCCCAAATGGTGAAGACCCAACTCAGAAAGAAAACTACAGGCTAATTTATCTGATGAACATGCAACAATTATCAACAAGATTCTAGCAAATCACATCCAATGGCACAGTTCAAGGATCATCCATCATGACCAGGTGGGCTTTGTTCCCAACATGCAAGGCTGGTTTAACATATAATACATAAGCCAGTTAATGTAATTCAGTATATAAATAGGTATAAAACCAATAACCACATGATTATCTCATTAGATGCAGAAAAAGCATTCGATAGAATTCAACACTCTTTCTTGATAAAAACTCTCAAACACCTAAGCATCAAAATAGCATTCCTCAAAATAATAAGATTCATCTATGACAAACCTACAACCAACATCATGCTTAACAAGCAGAAGCTGAAAGCATTTTCTCTAAGAACTGGAACAAGACAAGGATGCCTACTTTCACCCCTCCTATTTAACATAGTAAGTACTAGAAGTCCTACACAAAACAATAAGGCAGGAGAAAGAAAATAGTGGTATTCAAATAGGAAAAGATAAAGTTAAATTATTCCTCGTTGCAGATAATATGATTCAATACCTAGAAAATCCTAGAGAGTCTGTCAAAAACCTCCTTGCACTGATAAAAGACTTTGGTCAAATCTCAGGATACAAAATCAATGTGCAGAAAACAGTTGCATTTCTATACACCAACACTAAGCAGGCTGAGAACCAAATAAAAAACACAGTCCTATTTACAACACACACACACACACACACACACACACACACACACACACACACACAAGCACACACATACACACCTACCTCAGCATTTATTTAATCAAGGAGGGGTAAACCTTTACAATGAGAACTACAAAACACTGTCCTAAGAAATCAAAGATGGCACACACAAGGGGAAGAACATCTCATGATCATGGATTAGAAGAATCAATATCATCAAGATGTCCATCAAACCCAAGACAACCTACAGATTCAACACAATTCCTATCAAACTACCAGCATCATTATTCACAGACCTAGAAAAGACAATACAGAAATTCAAATGGAAGCAAAAATGAGCTTGAATAGCTAAAGAACAAGTCTGGAAGCCATCATCCTTCCAGAGTTCAAACTTTACTATAAGGCTACAATAACCAAGACAGCATGGTAGTAGTACAAAAATAGATACATATAGCAATGAAACAGAACAGAGAATCTAGAAATAAAGTTACAGAATTTCAACTAACTCATTGTTATCAAAGCTGACAAAAACAAACATTGAGGAAAAAGATACCATATTTAGCAAATGGTGCTGGAAAAATTGGCTTACCACATGCAGAAGAATAAAATTAGGCCCCTACCTATCATCATATACAAAAGTTAACTCAAAATGGATCAAGGACTTCAATGTCAAACCCCAAACTATGAGAATCTTAGCAGACAGTTTAGGGAATGCCCTCCTGGACATTGGAGTAGGCAATGAATTCATGGCCAAATCCTCAAAAGAAGATGCTGCAAAAGCTAAAATTGACAGCTGGGACCTTATCAAGCTAAAAAAACATTGCACAGCAAAAGAAACCATCACGAGGGTAAAGAAACAACCCACCGAATGGAAAAAAAACTATTTTCAAGCTTTGCACCCAACAAAGGCCTAACCTCCAGGATCCACAAGGAACTCAAATGAATTGACAGGAAAAAAAAGCCAATTCCCATTAAAAAGTGGACAAAGGGCATGAATAGACACTATTCAAAGGAAGCTATCAAAGCAGACAAGAAACATATGAGGAAATGCTCCACTTTACTAATCATCAGATAAATGGAAATAAAAACTACAATGAGACACCACCTCACACCAATTGGGATGGGTATCATTAAAAAGTCAAAAAATAACAGGTTTGGTGAGGCTGTGGCGAAAGGGAATACTTCTATACTGTTGAGGGGAATGTAAGGAAGTTTTAGTTTTACGTTTGTGGAAAGCAGTGTGATGTTTTCTCAAGTAACAAAAATTGAGCTACCATATGATCCAGCAATTCCACTTCTGGGAAAAAACCCCATGGAACATAAATCGCTGTACCAAAAAGACACCTGTACACATATGTTCATTGCAGCACTATTAACAATAGCAAAAGCATGGAACCAATCTAGATAGTGGATTGGCTGAAAGTGGACTGGGTTTAAAAAAATGTGGTACATATACATGATGGAACACTATACAGCTATAAACATCAAAATCATGTCCTTTGCAGCAACATGGATGCAACTGAAGACCATCATACTAAGAGAACTATCACAGAAACAAACAAACAAACAAACAAACAACAACAGAAAAACAGAATACAGCATGTTCTCACTAAGTGGGCCCTAAACATTGGATACACAAGTTCAAATGTGTGAAAACTGACAACGGGCACTACTGGTGGGGAGAGTGGGAGAAGGGATATGGGGCATATAACTACCCATTGAGTACCATGTCTACTACTGGAGGAGAAAAGTCTCACTAGAAGCCCAAATCTCTCCTGCACGCAGTTTACTGATGTAAAAATAATCCTCACATGTACCCTATAACTCTAAAATCAAAATAAAATAAAGTACTGGGAAAAAAAATAGGGAAAAGTCAATGAAACCAAAAGCTGGTTCTTTGAAAAAAAATCATAAAATGATGATCATATAGACAGATTGCTTAAAATGAAGAAAAGAAGATGGATACAAATTATCAGTATTAGGAATAAAAAAGGAACATCATGACAGACCTAA
>CAUYQG010060014.1:0-29337 GCA_963574415.1 Tarsius wallacei | reverse complement strand
CGCAGCCTCGACCTGCTGGGCTCCGGCGATCCTTCCGCCTCAGCCTTCCGAGTAGCCGGAATTACAGGCATGCGCTACCATGCCCGGCTAATTTTTTTAAATTTATTGTAGAGATGAGGTCTTGCCAAGTTGCCCAGGCGGATCTCGAACCCGCGAGCTCAGGCAATCCACTCACCTCAGCCTGCCAAGGTGCGAGATTACAGGCTGAGCTGCCGAGCCCGGCAACATACCTTTTTTAAATCCATGAATTTAGTTACACCACAGAACTAAACTTTTCAACTATATTTTATAAACCATAAATGTAGGTATTGCTAAAAAATAATTGACCTAGCAATTAGCATTCTATTTTATTTTTCATAAGAGAAAGTAGAAAATATAAAGATTGCTTATAAAATGAAATAAGGATCTATTTTAATCTATTTTAATTAGAAAATATATTTTAAGATACAGTTTGAGCAAATAGGTTCTAACAATTTTAATTGAGCAATGTACCCTATCTGAAGGAAATAACATACAATATCTTTTTAAAAATAATTTTTAAAATATTTTTTTATTTTTTGATAGATTACATTTGTTTTTATTTATGGAGTACATGCAAAATTTTGTTGCATGCGTAGAATGTGTAATAATCAACTCTGGGTATTTTGGGTATATATCACCTTGAGTATCATTCCTATATGTTGGATACGTTTCAGGTCTTCTCTTTTAGCTATTCTGAAAAAAATGCAATACATTGTTGTGAACTCTAGTCAGCCTACTCGGCTACCAAAAATTGGAACGTATATAAATGTTTCATTAATTATACACTATTTAACTGTGTTTCTACCATTAACCAATCTCTCTTCACCCCCCTACCACCTACATACTGTCCCCAGTCTCTGGTTTCTATCATTCTACTTTCATATGATCAACCTTTTTACCTCCCATATATGTGAGAACATTTGATATTTGTCTCTCTGTACCTGGTTTATATTACCTAACATAATGACATCCAGTTATATCCATGTTGCTGCAAATTGCAGAATTATTTATTTTTTATGACTGAATAGTATTCCATTGTGTATATATAGTACATTTTCTTGATCCATCCTACTGTTGATATACACTTAGACTGATTCCATATCTTGGCTACTGTGAATAATGCTGCAATAAACATGGAGGTGTATGCAGCCCTTTGAGATATCAATTTCTTTTCCTTTAGATAAATACCCAGTAGTGGGATTGCCCGTCTATGCAAAGGTTTTATTAGTACAAACATTTTTTAGTACTCAGAAACCGTCCAATTATAATTAAAATCAGCATCATATATATATATTGCTATTAAGTATATCTCCTGATAGTATCCCTACTTATGTACTTTTTGAAAATATACCTGCAACAGTAAACTAGTTTGAAGACCACTATTCTAGACTGTCTCCAGCTAGATTATTCCAGAGCAATATAATGTTGTCATTATTGAAATAACCAGTTTATTGTAGTTTGCATTTACAAGTGGGCAGTGGAAGTAGCTGCCACCCTTGAATTTCTGCCAAATGTTTCTATGATTGATCATGTTTGAGCAAAATGTTCTGGAAGAGATTTTTCTGTTTGTTTTGTTGATAGATACATATATTGACTAGACCTGTGTTGTCCAGTATGGGAGTCACAATCACATATGGCTACTTAACATTTGAAATGTGGCTCTAGGTAGCAGACAGCAGACACTCTGGCTATTGTCCTGCCTGTTGTGCACCTCACAACATGCCTTTCCTTTAATAAATCCATCTTTCCTAGTTCAAAATAAAAAAGAAACATGGCTAGTAAAAACTGAGATATGCTGTAAGTGTAAAATACATACTGGATTTTAATGACACAGCAAATATAAATTAAACATCTCACTGATATTTTCACATTAATTTCATGTTGACATCAAAATATTTCAGGTATATTGTTAACTGATGCATATCATTAAAATTAATCTCAGCTGATTTCTAGACTTTTTAAAATGCCACAACATGAAAATTTAAAATTAAATCTTAATCCATCCAAGTTGCTGCAAAGTCCATATGTTTGTCCTTCTTATAACTGCGTAATATTCCATTGTGTATGTGTACCACTTTTTTTTATCCAGTCCAGTTTTGATGGGCAGCATGGTTGACGTTCTCTCATAAGCAGACCCTGAACATTTACTATAATACTATAAGAAAGGAATTGGCAGTAGTGGGATACTACTGAGGTGAGGGGGGATCATGATATCAATAAGGGCACCTGATCTCAAACCAGGCAAAGTGGGGACCAAAGGGAGGACCAAACTTTATCTATATGATGTCCACTTTTATATCTAATCTTGAATGGTATGCTACATTTTTACAATAAAATATATATAAAAAAGAAAATTTAAATTTACTTGCATGGATCACATTATATGTATTATATGGTTGCACTGTATTGTATGATAGCACTTGTTTAAAGCTTATATTGAAAATCTCTAACCTTCTCTAAAACCACAATTATAAAAAAATTTATTGTCCACTAATCTGGTCCAGTACATTGGTGCTCTGATGTAACTGGTACCTTTTACTAGTAGTTGGCATTCCATGTTGGAAATTTCAAGTAGTAAGCAGGAAAAAAATATTATGGATATTTAAACAGCATTCCTTTATTAATATCTAGAAATTTTCCTAGTATGAACTTTGGAAGGCTTCTCAATAGTTACATGTGAAGCTTTTCAAACTCTTCATAATTATGGATATTACATTCTGTTGAAGATATGAAGTATTTCTTCATATTTGAAATTCTTATGTAACACTAAGAAAATATTATTTCCAGATGAAATATGATATAATGTTTTCACATTCATGTAATTTTAATTTTATACTTGCTGAGTTATTTTAGGCTTATTTAGATATATATTTGTATTATATATTATGATACAGCAACAGCCATGACCAAGTTTGAGTGTACAAAATATCCACTCCCATTCAGTTACCTTCTGGCCCATAGTGACTGTAAAATGCCATTATAAGACACATTATGCTTTCAGACATGTGAAAAAACATGCATCTTAGAACCAACTAAGTACGGTAAGTCATTTGTCAAGAGAAAAAGATCATGGAAGGCAGAAAGCCAAACTCCGAGATATCAGCCTAGTGAAAGCACCTTTTCTGTGCATTATTGCATTTACAAAAATTAAAATGTGGCTTTTATTTAAATTTAGTCCTCTTAAACAGTCCTCTCAAATAACATTACATAATGCATTTCATTATAATTGGTATTGGTTTTCCTAGCATTCTGTTCTTTGTTTCCTGGCCTGGACATGGGAGGGTTAGGGAAAAATGGTGACAGGTGGGGCAGGGCTGGAGACAGACTGCATCTGTCTAGTATCTCTGTTGGGAGAACCACTCAGCTCAGTCTTGTGTGAGACTGTACCTTCAATGTCTCTGTTTGTTTTTCATAAGTGGGTTGACAAAGGGAGCCTTTTTCCTTGTCACAGCATAGTTTAGTCTTAGTATAATCAACGTATACTTTTTTGACTGAAGTGCCTAGGAGAGGAAGGAATTGAAATTGAACTGTTTTCCCAGTTCTTGTCTTTTTTAAATTTTAATTTTGAAGATGTTGGGTACAATTCAGGGTTAGGTATACAAATGTTCATTATGCAGGTATCATTGTTGATGAGGTGATAGTTCTTGTTTTCTATTGAATTCAAGACTGTCAGCAAGGTTCATTGAAAGTCTACAGGAAGTTCATTATCTCAAAAGTCAGTAAAATAAAAAGCAGATTTGTCATCCAGGAACTATGACACATTTCTGATTCAAATGATACCCCTGATAATATAAGAGATTTACAAGAGGTAACAAAACGCAAGTTTTTATGAAATAAGAAGAATAAGAGAGCAAATGACATATTTCCTCCTCTGTCCCTACAATGAAATCTTATTTAAGACATAAGTGACTTTTGAGGGTTCATAAGCAGGGTCAACTTCATGAGCTGTTGATCTGCGCTTTCACATGGGGCCCCTTGCTTTGAAGGGCTTCACGCTTTGCTTAATGCTCTGCTGTCACTGTCTTGAAATTCTTAAGAATTTTAGAAAAAGGGGCCCCACATTTTCATTTTGCACTAGTCTCACAAATTGCATAGCTGATCCTGTTTAAAAGGAGATACTTGCTGGTGGAAAATTAACTGAAGTTGCAAAATTAAGCTATAAGCATTACTTTTCCTTTTCTTTTGGAAATATATATGTATTTTTAAATTTTTAGAGTTGTGGGGTGCTTGTGAGGATTTGCTACATAAACATATTGCATAAAGACATGGCTTGGGTTTCTAGTGAGCCCTCCCCCCATAATGAACATGGTACCCAGTGGGTGATTGTGTGTCTGTTATCACCCCTCTCTTCCCCCCTTCTTTAGCAGTGCCCAGCATCTGTTGTTCCCACTTCTGTGCTTGTGTACCCAATATTTAGTGCCTGCTTATGAGTGAGAATGTGTGATATTCAGTTTTTTTACGATAGTTCACTTGGAATGATGGCCCCAGTTGTCCACGTTGCTGCAAAAGACATGCTTTTGTTCTTCTTCCTGCTGTATAGTATTCCAGTGTGAATCTGTACCACATTTTCTTTATTCAGTCTACCTTTGATGGGAATCTGGGTTGATTCCATGTTTTTGCTATTGTGAATAGTGCTGCAATAAACATATGTGTGCAGGTGTCTTTTTGGTAGAGTGATTTATGTTTCTTTGGCTATATTCCCAGAAGTGGGATTGCTGCATAGAGTGGTAGCTTAGTTTTTAGTTTTTTGAGAAATCACCACACTGCTTTTCGTAAAGGCTGAACTAGGCTTACATTCTCACCAACAGTGTAGAAACATTCCCTTTTCTCCACAGCCTCACCAAAACCTGTTGTTTTTTGACTTTTAAATGATAGCCATCCTGACTGGTGTGAGGTGGTATCTCATTATATTTATGTAAGGTTAAAAACAGATGTAAAAAGATCACTTATTTTCTTCTGAAGCTTGAAGTGTGGGTGGCAAACACCTGCCAGGGGCCCTAGGGGCCTAAGTTTAGACTTGGCAGGTATTCCGGGGGATCCTAGAGACAGAAAATCAATGTCTTCGAAAGCTCAAGAGCTCAACCAGGGCATCTCACTACTGTCAAAAGGGCTGGGTTGCGACACCTGGATGGAAACTGCAGAAATGAGAACAGGGCTAGAGGATTCAAAAGAAAGGAGAGGAAGTGCAGCCTGGAAATATCCTCTGAGCCCCTGAGACATGGTCACAAGCACTTGTCTTTGGCATCAGGACTGAGGAAGGAGCCACAAAGGTTGCCAGCCACCTCAAACTGACATGGAAGTTTTTTTTATTGTCCAGACAGAATTCTATTCAGAACTGTCATTATCTAAATAAGGAAAGGACACTTTTGTCTCCATTGTGTGAAGGAACTCATTTTCCTGGATGTAAAGGGAAAAAACTCAAAATGGAGACCTGGAAGTAGTCAAAAAACATCAGTTGGCTCTAAAATATGCAAGAGTGCCTATTGATGATTAATTTCCTAAGACATCCTTAGAGCCTTATTTGAACATTTGCAGGATTATTCTACAAAATGCAATGGAGATGGGGAAAAGTAGCACTTTAAAGAAGGCTACAGAAAATTCCATTATAAAGCTAATTTGCATATCATCTTGGCAATGTTTTCTCTGGCTGATGGGAGATGGTGATCAACAGTTAGCTTTATTCACATTGTGTCTTCTACATTGTGGGCAGAATGACCAGTGTGTTCCTCCCTGTCACTCAGCCTTGACCTGTCCCAATAATACCTCATTATATCAAAGTAGAGAACTTTGATCTATTTTTTTATAGTAAGCAAACTGAATATATTGGTTGCATCTAATCTAAAGAAAGTTTTCCAGAGGGACTTTGCTTTATAAAAGCTTATTGGAAAATATTTGTGTCAATTGAATTATGATTTAAATTATTTAATGCAAGATCACATGAGCACAAAGTGGGACTGGCAGACGCTGGACATCACTAGGAGAGGGAGGGAGGAGGGATGGGGAATACACGGCAACACACTGGGTACCAGGTCCACTATTGAGGGGGGAGAGAGTTCTCTAGAAGTCCAAACTTTACCTGCACGCAACTTACTGATGTAGTAAATCCTCACATGTACCTCACAACTCTAAAACGCAATAAAAGTGAATAAGTAAAAAAATAAACTATTTAGTGTAGCTTATTAAAAGGTTTTGTGCTGAATATTTTTTAAAACCACCAGTTATACCTTATTTATTTTTAATATGTGGGCTTTTTAGCTTTATTAGTGTAGGGTATACTTGTGAGATTTCTGTGAAAAAAGTATGTAAAATTCTTAAAGTTAGTGACTCTCTTATTGATAAAGTGCGGATAACTAATTCACAGTCATTTGAGACTAGCTCTTAGACTTGTACACTGAATCCAGGGTGATAAAAAATAGGATAGAAACATTTTTCTTTTTTCTAAATACCACCTGGTAGATCCAAGTAGACAACTTCTAACTTCCCTTTTCTGTATTCTTTTGAATTGTGGCCCCTTTTGCAAGTGAAGAAAGAAACAAACTACTTAAATCCCCGAAATTAGAATGTGCATTCAGGCAGTAATTCTGCATTCTGGTATTTGTTTATGTGGATATAGGCAGAACATTTCTGCACAACAAAGTATTCCTCTAAATTACTCTATGTGGAAGCAATTAGTGTGATTGAACTGACAAAACAAGCAATGAATAGAAGAAAGAATATTGGTTCTTATGGTAGAAGGTGATATATGGCATGAGCGCGCGAGAGAGATTTATGTCTGGTAAGATGCGAGACAGTCATTTTAACTAAATGTATGTGAGAAAGGGATACACAGATGAGAGAAGTGAGAGGCAGTTTTGATAAACTCTGATGATACTTGAAATCAAGGCTTAAAGATGACAGTTACAGTCTTATCACGTTCCCCAGTAAGAGTGATTTTTTTTTGTTTATTTTGTTTTAAAAGCACAGTGGTGAGAAAATTCCTCTTTATCCTGAGTAGTGATGCATTTTGTTTGACCAACTTTCTGTTACCCAGTATGAGTTGGGTGTGAATTTTTACAAAAATATTGGAAAGATATGCTTTCCAATTAATGATATATTTATAAGATATTCAAATATTTGCACAGAGAAGGCAAGAGGAGAATCTTTATTATGCGCCTTGCACAGGAACCACTTAATCTGTTGTTATTCACACACCATTTTATGAAGATACAAGCAATGGACTTGCCCAGCAGTTGGGCCAATAGACACAGTGAAGAACTGTTGACATTAGGGGCAGAGAAGTCCTCCCCACAAGAAAGTCTAGGGGTCTTCATTCCTTCTATCTATTCCTTTTGATCTTAGAATTGATAGGGTGTTGAGGTGTTGTTACTGACTGTACAGACCTGGAAATAGCAGGGATCGCTAAAATCGTCATTTCTTGTGTGTGGCAGAAACGAGAATAGGATGTTGCTTTTTAGGAGTAAGCATTCATGAGAAGACTGTTTCCTGGCTAAGATGTTGCAGTGCATTTGATTCCATTTCTTTGTTAGGAAATGATGAGTTGGGGGGGCAGTGTTACTCTATTGTGTCAGAATTTTTTTTTTCACTTGAGTTTGCGCACTAGATTCTGACTGCGGCAAGGATGCAGACCTGGTAAACCAATAGAAAAGAGCCAATGTCTTGTCTGTGATTGGTTCAGATCAGAGACTTCCAGCTGCCTAGCAACTGGGCTTGGAGAAAATGAGTAACAGCCTAGATTAGGACTGGAGACAGGAAGTAAGAATGCTGATTGGACATCTGCATTTGTGCTAAACAGGTTTTGAGCATGACCACTAAACCTGTGCATTTTGAGAGGCTTTCATCACAAAGGAGCCTGCAGAGAGGAGGTGGCTGTTGTACACAGAGGTCTGGGTACAAGCACAAAGATGTCTGTATGTGAGTGGCTGTACAGGGGGTGAGGAAGATGCTGTGGGGGACTTCCTGAGCTAGCTGGATGGAGGTGAACTGTGCAGGTTCCTATAGCTAACTTAGGTCAAGCCTGGTTCTGGTTGGCATTAGAGCTTTTTTGAACTACCTGCACCACTGCCTGGAATCCATAGTGTTCCCAGACCAACCAAGAGAGGACATCTTGACAGTGAAGGTAGGTTGCAAGCTCAGCAATGACTTCATTTGTGATGTAGGAAGATTTTCAGTGCTTCCTGTCGGACCTTGGTTGAAGCTGAAGTCAAGGGAAGAGAAAGTGATAATATAGTCTTAGAGCTGCAAAGAACCTTTAAAGGTCATTTGGTGTAATTCCTGTATCTCAATTTTGAAATTCCCAATTAAATCATCCTTCCTCTGCTTGAGCATCTCCAGGACTGAGGAACTCAGTCTTTCCTGATATAGCCCCTTCAGTCTCTTGCCATCTTCATTAGATAGCTTTTCCTCATATTGGACTGAAATCTGCCTCTTTGGGTACAGATTTCCTTGGCAAATCACCTCCTGCTAACATATGGTGCTCTTTTTAATCATTGAAAACAGTTCTCATATCTCATTTAACCCTTCTGCTTACTTAGCTAAGTCTCTTTGAATCCTTTGTTGATTTGGGGGCTCCTGTTCCTTTTCTCCTTTCAACAATGCAGGTTGCCAGGGTACCAAAGTCTTGTAAGTGTTTCTGGTGCAGTCAGACTAGTTGTTCCTTAAGCTGAACATTATTCCTCTATTAATTGTATGACATTTATGGTAAGATTGAATTGTTGACTCACTCAGAGTTTCCAGATGGTTTAAATCCAGCTGGAAGATTCCCAAATACTGCATCACTAAAAGTTATAGGGATAACCAGCTCTTCCAACCAAAATTATTTCATTGACTAAAAATTAGGTCATGGTGACACAAGAAGGAATAAAATGGAGGGTAGAAAGTTATTTGATGTTGTTTTTGTTGAGAAGTTTAGTGTCTGTTTTTCCTTGAAATATCTCTAGATTATAGATTTGTTCATTTGTTGATACAGATTATTCATTTGTTATTTCACATGGTACCTGAGAGATTAAGCCCAAGAAAATATGGAAAAGTTAATAGGATTGAGGAATTTTATTAATCAAATGCATTACTCACACTAAATCAGAAGTGAGCTTGCAACTCTTTCTCTCTCCTTCCCCAGCCCTCTCACCCTCTCCACCCCTCGCTCTACCAGATTATTAAGAATGAATGATACTGCCTGCAAATAGAGGAAAAGAGAACCTGGTCACTTAAAAATGTAGCATTTTGATTTTTTCTTTCTCTAGATTAAAAATTTTAATTGACAAATAGTAGTTATATATATGTATGGGGTACAATGTGAAGTTTTAATATACATTTACATTGTGGAATCATTAAAACAAGCTAATTAACAGATTCATCACCTCACATACTTAATCTTTTTTTGTGGTGAAACATTTAAATCTATTTTTTTAGCAATTTTGAAATATGCGATGCATTATTATTTATTATAGTCACCATTCTATGCAATAGATAACTAAAGCTTAGTCTTCCTTTCTAACAGAAATTTTGTACTCTTTGATCAACACTTTCCTTTTCCCCATTCTTCTAGATTTTAACTACTAAGTTTGTTTACTACATGGATTAGAAAAAGTGTAATATATTCTGCATCCTATTAATTAAATAATAATCCCCAGTAAAATATAAAGAATATGTGATTTGGCCAGATATATTCTTCATATAGTTGAATGAGAGCAGGATCCAGTACAAAATTGCCTTTTGAGAACATTCATATTATTGATGGATTTATACATACTGCACACATCACAGTGATCCTCATTTACAATTATGTAATCACTCCATACAAGGGCTAAACTAAAAATTATGACAAGATGGGTGACATTTTTTCATTTGTACAGTAGGCATAACAATAATATTTGCTCTGCCTACTTCATAGGGTTATTTTGGGGATGAGTAAGAAAATACATATGGATGTACATAAATTTAATGTGATATACAATTGTGAAGTATTGCTATTATTCATTGTAATAATAAAGATAAATTATTCTTCAGGTGTGGAAATTAATTAATATTTTATTTAATATGAATGCATTTATTGCTTCAGCGAATTGTAAAAACTATCGATTTTAGTGTACAATCTTGTTTTTGGATAAAATTTGCAGACATCCTTGATATGCCTTAAAAAAATAAGGGAAATTCAGCTTAATTGGATTCCAGCTTTTCTTTTTTTTTTAAATTGGTCATTTTTCATGAGTGTAAAAGTTGGTTAATCCAGTTCTGAAATAGCTTTCAGATGACAACTTTATAACATTTCACTTGTGAGGCAGTTGTATAGATGTTGCAGTCCAAGTATCTATAGATAAAGAAATGTATATTTTGACACTAAGAATTTTCCAAAAAATTCTGTAATCATCCTTGATAACAGGGGGATGGGAACCTTTTTTGTGGTACAATTTATTTTCCCCCAGCTTGAAGATAAACAAATTGGCCCAATTGTTAAAATAATGAATAACAGAGAAATGAGCATTGCAGCTTGCAGAGTAAAATGGGTTTTGATTCTGAAGCACACAGGTGTTCATACAATGACTTTGATATTGGCTCTCTTAAGAAACACTTGAAGAGACATAATAGAGAAGCAATTTGAGGCTCAGTAAATTGCCCAGGTGCCAATGAAACGGGAGGCACACAGTATTCAGCTTGTGTTCAGGATAGAAGACTTAAATTTTCTACACATTATGAGCAGCAAGAGAAGAGGAAAGATGGTGATGGGAGGAAAAAGAGAATATCTGCAGGTAACTACTTGGAAAGTATTTTAATTTTGCAATTTTAAAATCATGTCTTAAGTGTCCATCTTGCATGAGTAGATTAAGAAATGTTGGTGTATATATATAATGAAAACCAATTCAGTCTTAAAAAAGAAGGAAATATTTTCATTTGTGACAATATGGATGAACCTGGAGGACATTATATTAAGTGAAATAAGCCAAGCGCAGAAAGACAAATATCACATGATCTCACTTATGTGTGGAATCTAAAAAAGTTGAACTTATAGAAGTAAAGAATAGAATGATGACTCAGGGACTGAGGGAGAGGGGAAATGGGGAGATATTTGTCACTGGATATAAATTTTTAATTATGCAAGATGAATAAGTTCAAGAAATCTATTTTACAACATGGTAACTACAGTTAATATATTGTATTCTTGAAAATTGCTAAGAGAGTAGATACTAAGTATTCTCACCATAAAAAATGATAAGTGTGTTAGGTAGTGTATATGCTAATTAACTTCATTTAGCTATTTCACATTGTATAAATATTTCAGTATAACATCATGTATATGGTAAATATGTAAGATTTTTTGGTCAATTATAAATAAATAATTACATACATAAATAAAATTTTTTAAACGTATTACTGTTGATAGGGGACATTTAATCTGTGAAATAATCACTGTGAATCCAAAGGGAGATGCATGTGATATAAAATGAGACCTGAAAACCTAAATTAATTTGCCAGGGGGCAGAATAAATTTTGAAGAGGCTTCGATGTCTTTCCATGCCTGGATGAACAATTTGCTGAGATGGAATTTCAGAGGACACAAGAAGATTAGCTTTGTATTTGATTCAGGGTATTAAGGGCTTCCTAAAGAGATTAAATCAAAACCTTATTACAGTCCACTAATACTTTATTAATGTAGCAGACATTTTTGCTTTTCAAGTTTTTCATTTAAACGTATGTTCATGAATATTATTAAACTCTTTGGGATTATGGATTTTTAAAAAGCCTTGTTTGCAAAGCCCCATTATTCAGTTCACTGCAGGCACTCAGAAAGCCCTCAACACATCTACCCCACAGTTCTCCTTCTTACATGGGGGATTTAAAAAGATAAAGGGATCTGAAACAGCTTTGGGAGAGGAACTTGGCCAAAAGGAAGAGAGATATTTGCAATTGCTCCTTCACCTTTGCCATCTCATCCTCTCAGCCCCCTCCCTGGATCCCTTGGAGATGATTATTTTAGGGACAAGACATAGTTATCCCCAGGGGAGAACTTAGATTTAGCCTCTCTAGTGGGCTTGCCAGGGTTCCCGATCTGCAATTGTAAGCTCCCCTTGCTCTGGCTCCTCTCAGTCCTTTGGGTTTTTCTCCCACTCCCCCTTAGCATGCTGCTGCCTTTGCCTCCAGTGCGCTCCTCAATTCTGCTGTTCCAAACTCATCTCTTCTGTCAAGGCTCATCTCAAATGTGTCCCTATCTTCCCTTCCACCACAAGCAGGAAACAAAGTCTTCAGCAATGTCTGCTATTTCCAGGTCTACATAGACAGTAGCAAAATCTCAAAATCCTGTCAAATCCAAGGTCAAGAGGAGGAGGTGAAGAGAAAAAAAAGCCCCTAGAGTTTCTTGTGGGGAAGGGTTTCTGTCTCTAATATCAATAATCTTTCAATGGGTCTATTGAAAATATACTGCTGGGTATAGTCATTTGCTTGTATTCTCACAATATAGGGCGTGAATACTGACAGATTAACTGATCTCTGTAAAAGCCCCATAATAAGGGTTATCTTGCTTTTTCTGTGCAAATATCTTGCAAAATTATCATTGATTAGGAAGGCTGCTTTTCACTTTTTTAGTAAAAATTCATGCCCCACTCATATTAGTCAATGTAAAATGAAACAAGCAAGAATGCATGGTTTTTCTGGGTGATTGGGAATTTTCCCACCACTGTGTATTTAAAGAAGAATAAAGAGAAAACACTCTTGCTGCAAAAGCTGGTAAGACTGTAGCTTTTAGCCTTAGCCCTGATTTCGGATGTTGAGTTTGTCAAAATTGTCTCTTCTCTATCTCTCGTCTGTGCGTCTCTTTGTCATATATGCCTAGTCAAAATGTTCTAATAACTAATTGTACAGGTATACATTTGTAAAAAGATGTGAATTGCCATGTCAATATTACACAATTCATGACTTTGAGCACTAAGGATTTTTCATTTATTTCAACTATTTATATGTTCTTTTCTACATACACCTAAGGATCTTACGGGTAGAAGTTGCATTTTCTTTATTTTTTGTGTCCCATGGAAAGCCTAGTGCAGTGCTTTGTATTGGGATGTCTAGTCAATGATTGAGTGTATGAAGGACAGAATCAGCAAGTATGTGTTGGTACATTTGCACAGTCATGTGGTGCAACAGTGACAAGAAATAGACAAGCCAATACTCAGGCAGAACTGTCTTCAGATTAACACCAATACAAAGCACTGAGGAGAATAATTAAAAGAACAAAGAAGGACTCAAACAAATAGATCAACAGCTCTCTCTAGTACACATCATTGTATGTTAGGGAAGCGCTTATTGATAGTTACTAAAGAACTTTTTTTAAAAAAAAAAAAAAAAAAAGAAAGGCTTTTTAGTTACACTCCTGAATATGAAGCAGGTGGCTATTAGTATTTAGGTTGACCTTTGCTGACTCTTATTTCCTCAAAAAACAGATGAGAAACTAAAGAGATTGTGTAATCAACCAGTGGCCTGTGACACCCCAAATACTCTTTTGTTTAACACAAGTCTGTTAATGAGGCATCTGATTGCTCCTACCAGATGTGTGGATTGTTCCAGAAATCAATCACTCCATTCAACTAGGATCCTCCTGAGTTAATTTGGTCCTTTAACTATCTCATTCTTTGTGTGCTGAAATCAACGGTTGAAGAGGCATCAAATAAGCTCTCCAAAGCCTACTATACCAAAAAAAAAAAAAAAAAAAAAGAAAGAAAGAAATAAAGAAAAGAAAAGAAAAACACAACAAAGTGAGAATTAGTTATTTTAATTATTTAACACAAAATGAAAAGTTTCTGATAAATTTGCCCAAATGATAAAAGTTTGAATTACTGGTGACATAATTTTCTTTATTATATATAGCAAAAGAGGAAGACAAGTCTCTTTGTTTTATTCAGCATTAGAGAAAATGCTTCTTTGTTCATCAAGAAAAGGGAAAATCAGGACAGATGCCACCTTTTCAACTACTAGTCCCTTTCAGGATAGTAAGAAAAGACCAGGATTCCAGAGTCTTTGTGCTAATTACAGTCTATGCTACTAATTGTCAGTACAATCTGGGACAATTCTTCCACCTTGGGCCTCAATCACTTTGTTAATAGATAAAAGAGTTGAACCAAATATCTCTGGGCCCTTCCAGCTTGGAGCATCTGCAACTCTGTGAAACATTTTTACCTTTATTGCTGTATATAGTGTCATTTTGGATTGATAACAAATAGGGAAATAAAAGCCATACCCTTTTGGGGGATAGTCATTCAGCTTCTAGAGCTGTGCTGTACAGTACAGAGGACATGCTGCACATGTAATACATACACTACATTTGTAAGACAGTATGAAAAAATTGCAAACTATCTCATTTTCTATTATTGATTACATATATGAATGATCATATTTGGATATATTTGGCTATATAAAATGTGTTATAAAAATAAATTTACCTGTTACTTTTCACTTTTTTCATGTGCTGTCCTGAAAATTTAGTATTACATCCATGGCTCCTATTATAATTCTGTTGGACAATCTGGTTTAAGGAGTTATTCCTGCTGCATGTGACTGGAGTTCCAATTATTCAGAAACCTCCCAAGGTCAAAACCATCCAAATTAGTGGCACTTAGCCTTAGATGCATACTAGAATCACATTAGCATCTTAAAACTGTACTGACTCCTTTTTCCTTACGATTCTAATTCAACTGAATCGTAGTGAACTTTCTTCTAGGACCTGGATTTTTTCCATAAGGTCATGGGTGGTGTAATCATAAAGAAATAAAGCCCTGTTATTTAGGAATGTCAGAAACTCGTATAAGTCCAGGTTGGACGACTGCTGGATGAAGGGTAAAAGCAATGCTGAAACAGGCTTAGGCCTGACTTGACCAGTTTCAAGAGCAAAAAGGCCTTCTCCTTAGCTCTTCAGTTCTTAAAAATTAAGCAAACATACAGGAAACAGTAACTTGAATTAATTCTGTCTTAACTCCTGCTTCTTGTTTGAGTTTCTGAAAACCAGCTTACTGCATTCCCATCTGGCCTCCCAGGGAGATAGTTGGCATTACTGGGTAGCTTTTCAGAGGGAAAAATGGGGCTCAAAGACTGATCCTCAACTTGGTTAAGAAAAATTCTTGCATCAGATTTGTTTCCTCGTTAAAGGGATAAATTTATTTATCTGTTTATTTATTTATTTATTTTATGTATGATTCCTAAGGGAACTAAGGAAGAGAACATAGATAATGTGATTTGATTGGAGTTGGACTGATCTCTAAAACGGAGCAAGCAGCTATCAATTTCATGTCGATTTCTGGTAACACAGGCAATACTTTTTACCTCACTCTCAAATTTTGGGGGTCACCCTCACTAAGGCCTACCATCTCCATGTGCTCATTTGATCTACAGTTATTTGTGGTTGGGCTCTAGCATGAGACTTAGATAAGAAGGGAAGCTGCTTCTTTCTTTTCCTAATAGTTCTTTGGGCTGTCAGAGCTAATAGATATTTGTCCAACTTCTATGGATGACTAAAATTGGAGTCCTGGTAATGAATTTGGAAGATTTTTAAATGATTAAAAATACTAGACTCTTAAATTAGACTCTACTGACCTGTTGAAGTCTTAGGATCTTGGTAAGTTATAGAACTTCCCGGCTCTTGACAAAGAGTTGTTGAGTTATTGTGATCATCAGTGTCCATATTTGGTGTTATGTTCAGTGTTGGTTATCTTATTAAGTCAGTGGAGAGTTGATAAAAGTTTCAATAAATAATCCTATGTATCTACAGTGCCTTGAGGTTTTACCTTTCCTCTGCCTGAGATTTTTGATCAAATATCACTTCCTTGAGTTAAAGATTAGGTTAAAGAGGTCTGTGTCTTCTGACTTATTTTGGAATGGCTCTTCCACTTACTAGCTGTGAGACCGTGAACAATCACCTTTGGTAAGCCTACTTGTAAAATAGGAATCCTAATACTCTCTACCACATATTCTAGTTGTGAGGATGCTATGAGTTATTTTACATATTTCCTGCACCTTGCACAGTGAGGTTCCCAGAATAGCATCTAAGGAAAGATTTGTGGAATGTGTAGATGACTGAATTCATGAATATTAATCTTGTGAAAGTACATGTTTACAGAGTTGCCCTCTCTTTGGATCATTCTGAAAGTACCAGAGTCTAGTCCAGGAGCTAATTGTCAAACTCCGACTAGTTTCTATAAAGAACATTTAGCCCCAGAGTATCTCCACTCCTCTGGCATTTTCATAAAATAGATGCTAGACATCGATGGAAAGCTAGCAAAAGCACCTTCTACCAATAGCCTTTGAGTTTCACACTGGCCACTTTGCACATTTTATGTTGAATAAATAGCGATGTTTTATGGGATAAGATTGTCCTCAAATGTGAAAAATGATAAATTCAGGTAAGTTATAGTTGAATATAAGTAAATTTTTCAAAATAAGGAGCCAATAATATGGACAAGCATGTGTTGGATTGGTAATTATACATTCTTGAAATCTGTACATTTAAGTGGTTAAAGAAAAAGTAAAGTTATCTGAATTGCTTATATTGCCTCCTTTAAAGAAAATAGAGCAAGTAGGTAACTAGGAGCCAGCTTCTTCTTCTTAAGAACAGCAGTAAGAGAATAGTGATATTAACTCAACAAAGAGATATTACATGGAGCCAAAGATTTAGGCTTTTTTTGTGTGTGTATAAAGTGAAGTCTGAAAATACAGCATTAACCCCTTGTTATTCAAGACAGACTTATTTTCTGAAAATCTGTCATCATACTAGAGTCATAACCTATATCATATTTGAATGAATCTCCGAAGAAAATGAAATTGAAAACCTCTTGTATTTAGGTAGTTGTGGCTACAGTGAATAAAAGCGGCATGCTTTGAAGTTAGGCCAAGTGTAGACAGATTCAACCCTGGCAGGATTCAATAGAATTCCAATTATAAAGACAGATCACCTCCATAGCTTCATTTTATTATTTTTTAATCCCATGAATTATTTTTCTTTGGCATCTCCATCATAGGAGCTCTATGGAATGGGGGGAGGAAGCAGAGAATAATAAGACCATTTGCATGTGTGGGGCAAAGTGAGAAAGAGAAAAGCAGGTACAATAAGAATAAGGGAGGCTGGATGCCCAGCCAGCTCAGAAAGTGCTATGGTGAGCTGGCTAAGAAAGTCAGTTGAGGCTTTTTCTTAGGCCCTGTGCCTGAGTGAACATAAGGAAATATGCATTCACAATGCCATTGCTTTATTTTCAATTTAGTTAACAGCTTTTAAAATCTACATGATGTTTTATAGCAATTAACTATAATTAAAAATCTTAAAAGCATTTTTATGGATAATTACTTTCCTAATTATTTTCCAACATTTTCATTTAATTCTAAAAGGATTTTACTATGCCATTTTGACAAGTGTTTAGTGTTTTAAAAACTCATTGTGAATGCTCTGATACTTAAATATGTTATACAGTTTCCAAAACTTCTCCCAATCTGAAAATGTCTATAACTGTTTGCAGTGACTCCCTGTCTGCTGCAAACTCACTCTCACACCTGTAATTGTTTAGAAAAGACTGTCACCACTGCCAAGGAAAAATGTTTCTGACAATCGAACGACAGGGCCAATTAATCAGTGGCAGAAGAATTGGCTCTATATTTCTGATGGCAGTTGGCCACTTGGCAACAGGCCACCAAGTAAATTATTGATGAATTGGAACCAAGCCCATTTAAATTGCTATGATTGGCTTTCTGTCATCTGACTACTAAAATTATGCACCTGGGGGAGATGAAAAAAATGTAAAAAGGGTAATCTATGTAATTTACAGACTTGAGTTATCTAAAGTGAAATATAAAATATTGTCAACAATGGAGTAGCTAAATAGCAGAAATACTGACCACTTAGATTTAGATGTATTTAATGAGTCTCTGAAATTAGTGAGCTGGCCCAGATAGCATATGAAGTGCTGTTTGTGGTGGGGAGGGAGAATGGTAAACAGTACTGGCGAAGAAGTCCAGTAAGTACTATACTTGCAATGAATTCTTGATAAGAGGGGCAGAACAAGGGAGAGGACACAGTAGAGATAGGATCAAGTTGTGGTTCGGATGCTTATTAGCTACGAGACCTCTCTTTACATGATTTTTTAGCTGGATGCATTAGATAGTGTGGATAAAAGCATCTAGGACAGCACTTTGTTTGTTTATTTTCTCTTTTTTTTTTATTTTAAAGATGTGGGGTACAACTCAGGTTTAGGTATACAAATGTTCATTATGCAGGTACCCTTGCTGATGAGGTGTGCCCCCCCGCAGACTCCCACTACTGCCAATCCGCCCCCCCACACCATCCCTCAGCAGTTTCCTGCTACTGCCAATCCTTTTCTTTCTTCCTTTCTTTTTTTGAGTTGGAGTCTCACTCTGTCGCCCAGACTGGAGTGCAGTGACATGCTCATGGCCACCGCAGCCTCGACCTGCTGGACTTAGGCCATCTTACTGCCTCAGCCTTTCAAGTACCTGGAACTACAGGCACGTGCCACCATGCCTGGCTAGTTTTTTTATTTACTGTAGAGATGAGGGTCTCACCAAATTGCTCAGGCTGGTCTCGAACCCGTGGGCTCAGGCAGTCCTCTCACCTTGGCCTCCCAAAGTGCTGGGATTATAGGCATGGGCCACTGCACCCAGCCTTAGAACTATATAATTTTAAAACATTTCTGTCATTGTATTATAAGCATTTTAATCTATGACTTATCTTACCAAGGTTAAAGGTAATTAAACAGAGATCTTTAACTATTTATTTAAAAATATCAATTGTTAAAATCGTAGTGTCAAAGAAATACTAAAACCGGGATATAATTGCATTGGCAAACAAACACATCATTTATTTTTGTAGAATATGTGCATCTATTATATAAAAATAATATATTGTATGAAAGTAATATTTTCTTAATAGTTTTTTATCCCCTTTTCTTATTCTCTTGGAGGATGTCGATGTTTGTTCTCCTAATTTCTGCAGTAGCAAAGCAAAGAATAATTAATTACCTCTAATGTTACTACTGATGGTGATAAGTGATGGCTGCTTGTCTGTGCAGGTGTGAGGGTCAAGCCCAGTAGCTCACAGCCCTTGTATCACTTACAACTTGCCTCAGTCTAGATAGCCAATTTTCACCCAGCTCAACCTTCTTTCATTTATTCTTTGGGGACCAAACATGAGCCCAATATTAAGAAGCTACAATCATGGTGATGACTAATCCATTTAGAAAATATTTATTGTGTCCATTTACTGAACCAGAGACTCTACTAGGCGATGGGACAATGGAGATGCCTTAACAAGGGAGTTAAGACCTGTCTATAGATAACCCTAAAACAAGATAGAAAACAAAAGTGTCACAAGGAAGAAAAAAATAGAGTTCAGAAAAGGCAGTGATTTTTTTTGTTGGGAATATTCAGGAAAGGCTGTACTCATTTATGCATTTATTCAACAAGCACAGGAGCAAGAGACTATGCTAGGCTGTTGATATGGAGACAAAAAACTGTCTGCTCTCCAGGACTTTACCTTCTAGGAGAAGACAGATATGCAGACTTGTAAAGCATCCTGGATAAGGTTAAGTGATACAGATGATTGAGGTAGGAATAAAGTGTTTTGGGGGCCAAGGGGTTACTATATTTGGAGAAACCAAGGAAGGAGTCATGGCTGAAGAACTTGAACTGGATTTTCTTTAGTGAGTGTATAGTGTATTGAATGTAACTGCCATGCACACAAATAATACCAAGCAAAAGATGCTTAGTTTCTTAAGAGAAATTCAGACTAAGGGCTGTGAGGGAGATTCAGGAGTGAGTGTGTTTACTTCCAGCTGGGGTCTCAAGTTATGATTTACCAAATAGGGCAAGTTGGAGGTGGGTGTTAAATGATTAGTAGAAGTTTAATAGGGAAAGGAGTGAGGGAGGGGATAAAATAGAAGGAACATAGACATAGTCTATGCCTGTTACTGGTGAGTCTTTTGAAGTGGCTACAGAGGACTAGGCTGGGCGGTGGCACCGGCTGAGGAAAATCATGGAAGGTACTGAATGCTAAGATCATTGAATTTTATTGAGTACACAGTGGAGAGTGACGTATCTTTTTCTCCTCTGACTGTGTTTGAGGTTGAGGCAATAGTACTTAAAAGTGAAGGATCTAGAATCAGACTATTTGGGTTCAAATGTTGCCCCACTCGCTAGCTATATTAACCTGAGCAAGTCTCTTTGCCTTTATGTCAAATGGGGGTGACAATAATGCCCCATTCCACAGGTACAATCAATTAAGATTGGTTTATTACAGTTTAGCCTTGTTAGAACAGTGCCTAACAAGAGGGAACACTATATAAATGTCATTTGTTGCCAGTAGTAGCAGCAGTAGCAGTAATAGTCCTGACATAATTGATAGCAACTTTAGGAAATTCTTTTGTAGAGACACACTTAGGATGACCTGACATGCCTAGGAAAATCAGTAGTGAACCTCAGGGACTATTAAGAAATTATCAATACTGTCCTCTTTGCACAATTGTTGAGGTACACCTGAGGTGAGCCACATAAACAGCTGGACCTCAACAGCTAGAAATGACCTAGCCAGCATGTTGGAAGCCAAGGCAATGGGGCAGCCAATAAAATGGGTTCAGGGTCATATCCAAGCTAGAGAGTTTCAGAGATCTCCTTTATCTATGATACAAATTGTATCATCAGGAGAGTTTGCAAACAGGGTATACTTGTGGTTAAATTTAAGGCTGCACATACAGTCTAGCAATAAAACATTTCATTTCTATGTGCCAGGTGTCTTTAGTTTTCACACACCCAATCTCAAGTTAAAATTAGAAAGCCCTGGAAAACTGCTTTTTTTTTTTTTGCATTGGCCCTCCTGGCATGTTTGGACACACTCAAGTACAGCTACCTTTAGCAGCTGGCCAATGATTAGTACATTCTCACTGTGAGTCAAACTGCAGATTCAACAGGTGGATGTCATCATAAACATGACTTTTTCTTATGAGTTGTTCTAAACTTTGGTTCATTTAATCTTGTTTTTGGTCATCACTAAGTACCCAGGATGCTGCTACAAGGCAGAAGCACCTTATTAAGTACTGGAAATGCCCACAAATCTCCCTTCTCAAGTGAGCATTAGCACAGTGAGCTCAGAGGTCCCTTAGCAGATTCACAACAAGCTTCTGCAAGTTTCTCAGACACAGAGAAATTAAAATGGGCCACTTTTTGAAACCTCAGCAGCTTTTACAAAGCTCTATGCAAATATTGTTCTGTATGCCTAAAAGTTGGAATTCATACTGCACTGGAAAAAAGATTGTATGTCTTAATCAAAAAAGGATTTAGGGTAGCCTGTGGCAAGTGTTCTGCCAGTAACCACACAGCCCTCTAAGGCTTAAGCCTTAAGTATCTTCTGCCCTGCTTATGCTCTTTTTATCAGAAAATGGATCTAACCTGGCATCCTGTTTTCGATAAACATTAATTAAACCTTAACCTAGAAGAAAGTTGTTTTTGTTTCCTTATAATATTTTCTTGAGAGGGAATATTTTTGATGGCTCATGTTTGTTTAAAAAGACCATCTATTGTAGTTTCCCAGAATAAACGTACTTTTAGCAAGTGGAGGCTTTCAAAATCATTCATAGAACCTAAGTTCAGAAGAGTTAGGTTTAGCAAACAGAGCATGGCATTTGCATTAGAGCTCACGTGTGAAACTGAGAAAGCCAGTGTTCAGACTCAGTTTCTTCACCTGAAAAAAAGAAAAAGGCAAAGAACGTCTGCTTGCATCACAGCATTGTGATGAGAAAGGATTAATTAAAACACCGTACTTTGGGAAATACCTTGTAAATTGCAAAGTGCTATTCAAATGTTAGGAATTAGTACTATAATCATCCCTGTCCAAGGTCCTACAGCTTTTGACTAGCTAGTTTGTTTAAATAACTAAATACTCTTTCCCCACTAGATGGCAGGCAAGCCACTTGGTAATATACTGACTGAGTTAGGGTTCCCCAAACCAGAGCAATATTCAGGTTTGTGAAGCAGTGTAGCAATGGACAAAGTGTGAATTAGAAATCATGAAAAGCGATATACAGCCATATCACCCTGAATGCGCCTCATCTAGTCAGAAGTCACGAAAGCAGTTGGATACAGTGGCTCACGCCTGTAATCCCAACACTTTGGGCGGCTGATGCAGGAAGATTGCTTGAGCCCAGGAGTTCAAGAAACCAGCCTGGGAAACATAGCAAGACTTCATCTCTTCAAAAAGAAAAAATAAGGCTGGGTGTGGCTGTGGCAGTGTACACCTGTAGCATCAGCTACTCGTGAGGCTGAGGCCGAAGGGTGCCTGAGCCCATGAGGTCGAGGTTGCCATGATCTGTGATCATACCAGTGCACTCCAGTCTTGGCAACAGAGTGAAACCTCGACAAAAAGAAAGAAAGAGAAAGAGAAAGAGAGAGAGAGAGAGAGAGAGAAAGAGAGAGAGAGAGAGAGAGAGAGAGAGAGAGAGACAGGAGAAGAGAGGAGAGAAAAGCAAAGCAAAACAGCAACAGCCTGTATTGTTAAAATGAATCTCATTCAAACAGCATTGGCTTGCAACTTACCAAAAATTTGTATCTATGAAAATGTGGTATTTATTTTTGACTATGAGAAAAAGGAAAGCTGCAAATAGGGAAAATGTTTCTCCCACTTAGTTATAGCTAACAGACTTGATTATTTGTAATACCACTTTACAGGTAATGGCTTCATATATATCAGGGACTGACAAACTGCTTCTGCAATAGCAAACATTTCAAGCTTAGAAGGTTACATGGTCTACATTGAAACTATTCAACTTTTCTACTTTAGCCTGAAGATAGCCTGAGAGAATATGGACTGCAGTGGGCATGGGTGTGTTATACGCTAAGGATCTGGCAACTGGGGCATCTTATATATCTCATGTTTGATCCTAAGTTGTTTATCTAAATGTACCAAGATAGCTTCTTTGTTGTGACTTCTCATCCCCTCCCACTTAAGGAATTATCAACTTGATTAGATCTTGAGTCAAGCCGAAACTGCAGCAAGGCCTTGTTAATTCAGTCTTGATGGGGTTGGTGAAGGAATTCGAGATCTTGAGTCCTGCTTTTGTTAATTTAGCCTTAAGAGTGGACAAGGATCTATGGAGTACAAATTCCAAGTAAGTTGTACTGCTGGATAGTGAGTTTTTTTGGATGAATACACTAACTTGCTCTCTGATTCCACGGTACCAGATTAAATATCCATTTCTCCCTTTTTCTACCTCTTGTCTTGATTGGCCACGAGGAATAGCAGCCAGTTTATTGGGTTTCCATAAACTTTTATTTATAAATTCTTACATTTGAAATTTATATAGCTTTTATTTGTCAAAAAATTGTTTCTTTGGGCATTAAAAAAATGCAAAAACCATTCTAAGTGCAAAGACCATATAAAAATGGCCACTGGCCTGATTTAGCTTGCAGGCAGTGGTTTGCAGATCCCTGGATTAATGTTCAAGACCTAAGCGTCTTAGCCATCAGACAGACAACCTCCTAAATTTATAAATATATATATATATTATATAGTGTATATATATATAATATGAAAGTTGTTATGAAAGTTGTATATTTATATTAAATATTTATATTAAATATACAACTTTCATAACAAACATTTCAATATGGTTAGTATATATATTCTTTACATTTGTAAATTTCAAAAAGGGCATGTAGTATTTTTACCTACCATTACTATTGTCTTATTTGTTAAAGACTATAGATAAAATAATTCAATTAGTTGTTGCATTGTTCCTCAAGTTGTCAGAAAAAAATAGAACATCGAGTTAAATTTGAATGCCATTTAAATAATGAAAAATAAAAAGTATTCATTGCTCATCTGAGATTTGGTTTTAACCGGGGGAACTGAATTTTGATTTGCTACATCTGAAATTTGTTCTTGTAGTTTGTAGACTTTGCCTGATCCTCATTTATTAAGGCCTTTAAAATAGTTGAAGATCTGAAGACAAGACTCCTAAAGCAAAATATATCTTTTGGGATTTCAGGGATCTGTGTACCATCACTGCCTTGGTTGCATTCGGTGCACTTTAACACATTAAAACAACTGTGTGGCATATGTAGCTGTTTCACATCCACTTTCCAGAGCTGCCAGTCTCAGTTGGACAAGCCATTTTAAATGCTTTGTAAGAAACTCAAAGTAACCTGCGGATAGGTTATTGCCCTTTTATATTGGAAGCTTCCGAGAAATTTGAGTTCTTAAAAAGGGATTGGGTGGGAACAGCAAGCGAATTCTCCCAGGCTGTTGTTTTACAAAACTGAGCTTCCTTAAGGCCATTTCCCACCGAAAGCCCCAACCTCCTCTACAAGCTTTTTCTTACCCTTTGATGGAAGTTTCAAGGGTGAACAGCCAGCAATTGGTGGGGCTTGTTTAGCGGGGTTTCTTTGCGTGTGCACTCGCTAGGATTCCCTACTGGTACCGAATGTTGACCCATATTTAATTAGCAGCTTGGTGACTTTTCACGAAAGACATGTTAAATCATATCCAAATCTCATGTTCCTTCCAGCTGTTAAGAGTTGCCGCCTTTACGACCTAGTCAACAGCGACTGTTATCGTTATTGAATAACAAACAGACACCGGTGGGGGTTTTCATCACTTTGGCCTTGAGGTGGTCAATCCGGCAACGTACTGAGTGAGGTGGGGGAACCGGGTGAGGTGGGATGTGTGGTGTAACCAGCACACTGCGACCTTGCGGGGGGTGGGAGAAGGGGGCAAGCCCGCCCAGAGCAGAGGGAGGGGATGCACTGGCGGGCGGGCGGCGGACGCTGGAGAGGCCATCCGTGGGGGCAGGTCTCTCCGGAGATCCACACGGCACTAACGGGCACTGCGTCAGAGTAAGCGCGCTGCAAAGACAAGACGCGTCCTTCCCAGAAGGGAACAGCTCGCGTCTTGGTGGTGAAGGAGAGGCGAGAGCGGAGTCCGGAACAGCCAGACCAGGTAAGCCAACATCCTTCTAATATTCCGCAGTAAACAAGCTGCTTTCCCCGGGTGATTGCCACACATTCGGCGGAGCGTCGTAGGCTCCCAGCCAGCTAGCCGAATTCCCCCCACCCCTTCCCCCCGTGGCCTCCTTCTCCCCATCCTGAGAATGCCCGTGTCCTAACTCCTGGCTTCCTCCTTCGGGCTGGGCTGCCTTTTACTTTTTCTCCAGCAGCAAAATCGTGGTCGTCACCCACGCACTCACTCAAATCACTAAGGTAGGAACTAGGGCAAAACGAATGAGGCATTTGCCTTGGGGGCAAAATTTAAGGGGGGGGCGCCAAGTCAGAAATCAATATAAAGTCTGCCATAGAGTTTGTTTAAAGTTCAAAGTTAATGCAAAAAATTCCACGGGGACCAAGATACGAAAATGTTAAATAAAGACAAGATCTGACCCTGTACTTGGCACGACTCGGCTTCACTTGCCTCACGCGGTAGTCCCTGGTGCTGGAAATCAACTCTGAAGCGATTCCCTCCTCTCTCCGTGGTGCGGCGTCCTGGACTTTGTAGTACACTTGGCCTTCTGTTGCCAGGAGTTGGGTTTCCCTTAAGTATATGCCTCCTACTTCACCATCTTGTGTCTCAAAGAGAGCAGTCGGGTTTGCTCCCGGAGGCTGTGAGGACAATATGGAGATTGGAAGAGCTCTAAGGTGGGAGCTTTTGCAACGGCCCTTGGTTTGCAAAGCTCTGCATTGGAACCCACAAAGTCCCATAGAAGCAAGGTGCAAGGCGAAGGAGGCTGCGCTCCCTTAGCTAAAGCTTAGGAACTCATTCCGCAATTCGATTGGATATAGAATCTGAAAAATAACTAAACAGGGAAGACTTTTGAAATAATTTTGCTGAAAGAGGGGTGCCTTTCCACTTGGGGGCGCATTGTTTCTCTAGACCGCCATATTTGGTGGTATTGTAGTTGAGTCTGAATTTCAGATACAAGCACCTTTCTTGAGAATCACACTCAATAATTTATGGTGCATCTCCCCTTACCATATCTCATTTACCTCTACCAGCAGGCAACCAGACACTGTGTTAGGTGCTGGCTAAAAGAGGCCGTCCGTTCTCATTATCCCCTGGAGCCGTTTTATGCTAGTCTTGAATTGTTTGCTGCCATTATTGTTAAAGAAGGTAGTAAGGGGCACATATAGCCCAGGAACAGGAGATGGCTTGGTTATATTTCTAAATGCTTCCTCTTGTCTTTTGAGGACAGGTGAAAAATGAGGTAAAGAGGAAAAGCAAATGGAGGAGGAGATCAGGGACCTGTTGTTCAAATCTGTGTGCCTTTTCTTAAAAATCTTTTGAAGCCTGGGATGTGGCCATTCCCCAAAAGAAAGAAAAGGGAATTTATTGGAGCACTTGCGGATCCCTGTTCTGCTAAGAATAATTTGCTTCCCTTGAGGAGCTATCAAGCTAAATCCTCCGTAATTTGAAAGGGGAAGACGGTGCGGAGAGCAGTAAATTGTGGGCATTTTCTAGTGGGGGTCACCGCAGATAACGTTAGTTTTTGCTTTTGTCCGCCCTGTTTAACTGTTCCACGCTGTAGCCAGAAGAGGGCACTGTTGCTACACAGACTATTTTTACTCTGGTGGAGAATTTTCAAAGCTATTAAAAATAAGAGTATGAATTGTTTTCCATGAAATTCTAATGTGAAAATAAATTATTACTAAAAACGTATGGATGCCTATTTGAAAGGAAAGTGTAGTTGTTTAATAACTGTCTTTGTTATCAAACACGAAAATAGCAAGAACAAACAAGCAATGTGGTAATAAATATCAGGATTATATTCGTAAATTTACAAAATAAATAGTTAACATTTCTGCCCATAGAAATGATGTGTAAATTTTCAAATAAAGGAAATTCATTTGTGAATTTATATTACATATTTGGAAGATTGAAAACTGGCATGTAATACCCATGTGATCTTACAACCTACAGTTTAGTTTTCTACATAGAAGTCTCCATTAAAATATGACTTTATGTGCAGTGGGAATTTAAAAGTAAAAATGTGAAAGATTTATAATAAAATACTAGAAATAAAAAAACAACGAGTGTAATTCTGGACAAGATTAAGATTGAAATCTGTTCATTATGTTTAGTTAATATTTGTGGAAACTTACTGGTACAGTTGGATAGATACTAATTTGCTTCTTACAGTTTTGATAGGAATTTATGAAGCAAGAGGGAAGTTCAAATTGGAGAAACTTAGACTCACACTTTGTATTGGAACCTATGAGCTATTCTGAGTGTTTTGTTTTAATATGGTTTTTGCTCATTGTTATTGAAAGGGTCCACTGAGGGGAGGTGGACCGATGCGGCTGCTGAGGACACAGGAATAATGCAAGATTGCAACAAGGAAGAAACTAGAAAGAAGTAAAGTTTATTATTCAACTTTCATAGATTGGAAAGGGGGCCAACACTCAGAGGCAAGTGTGGCCTCAAAGGGCCAAGAAATGGGCATGTTTAAGGGCCTTTGGGGTAAGGGGATTTTGGCTGGGAGGAGTGTTACAGGGCTATGGGTCTTTGATGTTGATTTTAGTCACAGGAGTCTTAAATTTTGAGGTTGCCAGATATTAGCATCTCATGCCGCAGGTGGTGAGCTAGATGGGAGGAGACCAGGTCAGGGGGTTTTCCTGCAAGAGATTATGTCAGACATTTGCAATCCACAAACTCCTTGAACAAAAAGGTGGTCTATTATCATTTATATGACTCTGTCCTTGTCTTGCGTCTGATGGAGATTTGCTGAGGGGGTGGGGTAGGCTGCCTGCCACTTGGCCTGCAGTGGAATGTCTGAACGCTTCCTAAAACCTGCTTATTGAAAATTTATCTATCTACCTCTAACCTGTGCTAGATTCGCAGCATGCCAGGGGTAAAGTCTAAGCAAAAATGACTATGCTGAGTCAAAAAGATTACACTAAACTAAGTTTATTCTAGGTTTCCTTTGCATATATTTTAGATCTAGAGCAAGTTAAGTTTATTTGCATAGAATATTGTTCCTCCTTTCAGTTATGTTACAGATACTATAAATCTTTTCTAGCAGTGGAGGGCTTCTTTTTAATTTAACCTCAAATTTCTTGCGTTCGGATGATCTTGAGCAGGTAAGAATTACAGGAAAATATCTTAAGGTCATTAGCTTCAAGTACATTGTCGTGGTTGGTAGTCTGGAGGCTGGAGCAAGGTTGCATAGGTCTAAATATTCGGCTTTTCTACTTAATAAATGTGTGACATTGGACAGATTATGTAACCTCCCTAAGCCTCAGTTTCCTCATCTGTAAAATAATGGCAATAATAATACCACGTAGGATCGCGTTCAATATTAAGTGAATTAATATATGTAAAACATCTAAAACATTGCCTGATTCAGCATAATCACTTTATAAGTGTCATTTACTTACTATTCCTCCTATTATTGTTAATTGTAATTTTCCTTTGCATATATTTTAGATCTAGAGCAACTTAAGTTTATTTGCATAGAATATTGTTCCTATATTTTTAAATGTGATTCCTTGTAACTTGTGCCTTTTAAACATTGGCTAGGTAAGAGGCCACTTGAATAATTGCATAAAATGGTCTTTGTCTCTTACTCAGAGTAGAACATTTTGAATACACCTTTTCTCTGAACTTTTTAGCTATAAATCTGATTGTAAGATCCAGGGAACAGAACTAACATTTTTTTGATGGTGAGCACTCAGTATGTGACAGACTTTTTATAACAATCAGGGTTCCTCAGAGAGATAGAACCAATAGGATGGGTAGATAGATAGATGAGAAGATGAATTGGGAATTAGCTCTTGTGATTATAAAGATGAGAAGTCTAAGATCAAGCCATCTGGAGAGGGCTTTCTTGCTACATCATACCATGGGGGGTGGACAGCCAGAAAGTCCACAAACTCGCCCTTTTATAATGAATCCACTCCCACAAAAAGCAACATTAATCTATTCGTGAGGGTGGACACTAATATCTTAAAAGTTCCACCTCTTAACACTGTCATAGTGTAAGTAACATGCATTTTGAACAAACATTCAAACTATAGCACAGCTCCATGACAGAATGTTTGCATGCACCACACTGTGAATGATAGGTACTTAGCAGATATATATATATATATATATATATATATATATATATATATATATATTTTGAGTTGGAGTCTTACTCTGTCGCCCAGACTGGAGTGCAGTGGCCGCTCCCGGCCACTGCAGCCTCGACCTGCTGGGCTCCGGCGATCCTTCCGCCTCAGCCTTCCAAGTAGCTGGAACTACAGGTGCGCACTACCACGCCCAGCTAATTTTTTGATTTATTGTAGAGATGAGGTCTCGCC
>CAUYQG010060009.1:0-21317 GCA_963574415.1 Tarsius wallacei | reverse complement strand
ACCTGAGCCCGCGGATTGAAGACCAGCCCAGGCACCTTGGTTTGACCTCATCTCTACAATAAAGTAAAAATATTAGCCAGGTGTGGTAGCACATTACTGTAGTTCCAGCTACTTGGATTTAGAGTCTATCATACTCAGTGATCTATCACAGAAACAAAGAATGGAGTACCATATGTTCTCACTCATAAGTGGACCTTGAGAAATTATACTATAAGAAAGGGATTGGCAGTAGTGGGAAACTGTCAGGGGTGGGGGTGGGAATGACAGTTTAGGGAAACTGCTAGGAGAGGGAGGGGCACACCTCATCCACAAGGGTACCTGCATAATCAACGTTTGTATACTTAACCCTGAATTGAACCCTACATGTTTATAATAAAAAATAAATAAAAATATTCATCTCTTTTACTAAGTTTCTTATTTCTCGCATTTTGATTAAATTTCTGCTGAAATTTGTTAACTGACCATTCATGTTGTCTGTTTTTACCACTAGATTCTTTAATATAGTAATCAGATCTATGTTAAATTTTCTGAGAATTTCAACATTTGGGTCATCTCTGAGTCTTGTTTGATTGATTGCTTTGTCTCTTAGTTGAGTTCTTAAAATTCCTTGTAATAATTTATTGAATGCTAGGCATTATTTGTAGAATAGTAGAGTTTGGGTACTTATGCTTAGAGATTGGCATGCATTATCTTCTATTAGGACACTAATGTGTGGGATTGAGACAACATAGTCAGAAGTGCATCTGGGTATAGATTTAGTTGTTGCTATTGTTTTCTTGATAATTGGCTTTAAATTCCCCTAATGTTGCCTTGTGCTTAGAATATGGGCTTTGATATTGGTAATATTTTCTTCATATTTCTGCTCCATTCATGGCTTTCAGATTTTCCTACATGTGTTCTTGCTTTCCCTAGTGGAAGATTGCATTTATGTGTTACTTGGTGCTTGCTCATCTGATGGTGGGTTCAGAGGATTTTCTCTGTTGTCTTAGTTTAGCCACAGGTCTAGACATGCCTTATGGCCTGAGCCCCTGAAAGACTGTTCATAGAAAGAATACCATATTGACCTACTCGCCTGCTCAGTAATATTGTGGAAGCAAGACATAAGCTTCTATTATGCTTGAACATTTTTGAATCAATTATTATAGTAATTAGCTAGCCTAACTAATAAAGAGAATAGATGGTGGTAAGCATGCTCTACTTTTCAAAAGTTTGAAGTAAAAGTGAAGAAACAATGTTTAAGGAGAGAGCAGTTTCAATGTAATGTATTATGTTTAAATGAGGAAAATATGAGCATTATTTTAGGCAGAGTAGTGGGAATATGTTGAAAAACTGTAGGTAAAAAAGAGAAAAAGATTGCTTAAGGAAGGAGTAAATACATATCGTTGACAGAGTGGAGTAGAAGAGAAGAAAGGTAGTATAAGGGAGTACTTGAAGAGTTCGTGAGCTAGAGCAGACAGAAGTTGAGACAAGTCCCACTGGAGAGCCTTGATTTGCCCTCAGCAAAGTTAGAGACCTGTTTTCTTTCTGTACAGCACAAACTTAACCCCTTCTCCTGGCTAGTTGTATCTGCTTTCTTAACCAAAGGCATGGCCTTCTGATCCAGACTAGGCCTATAGTATTAAATTCCTCAAGTATCAGTGATCTCTCCTGAAACAAACATATTAACTGAGCAGAACCAATCAGAAACCTTTGCTCAGATTTTTCTAACCAGAGACCAGTCTTTTTCTCTCTTTAAAAGTGATTCTGGTGATGTTTGTGGTAATTTCCCCCACTGGGAAAATGAATTCAATTTATTGGATAATGAGACAGAAGGATAGATGAGAGCTAGAGAGGTTCGTGTGCAGATACACCTTTTGTGAAGCTACAGAACAATGAAGAAATTTAACCTACTTAACATACCCAACAGTTAATTTAAGTGAGTGATGAATACTAAAACAAAGTTACAGAAATAATTTCAAAGGATGAAAGGATGAAGAGGTTATATCCATTTGTTTACATATTGTAGGTTGTATGGGAAAGGAGGCATTTGGGCTCTTCCTAGAGGGATAGGTAGAAAGGGAATGAGATACTCTAAGTAGTGGAGAATAACATAATCAAAGAACCAAAGGAAGAAAATTACAGGTAGTCCATTTGGCTAAGAGATTAGAGCAAATGTTCTTAAACTTAGTTGCACTGGGATCATGCGAAGAGTTTTTGTTTTTCTTTTTAAATACTACTTCTAGGACCCCAACCAAGAGATGTGGGTGAAATTCTTTTGAGGGATAATCTGTGCATTAAGATTTTCAATACCTCCCCAGATATTTCTAATGTGCAACCAAAGTAAAAGCTCCATTTTGGAATATGTAAAAGAAAGAGAAGAAAATTGGAATTATAAATTAAAATCATATGCTGGAGGGAATTACATAGAAGACTCTGAAGATCGGGTTTTGTTTTATAAACAGGAGAATTCATTAAGTATTCTTTTATCAAGTGGGCAGGAGAACTTAGTGGTTGAATGTGCTAACTGTGGAGTCAGATTCCCTGGGTTTCAATCCAGCTCTGCTGCTTGCTAACTGTCTACACTTGGGCTTTTGACTCTGCCTCAGTCTCTTTTTATGTAAAGTAATAATGCTAATATTACCTGCCTTGGAGAGTTGTCTTGATGATTAAGTCAAATAATCCATTTGAACATTCTTAATATAATACTTGCTCTAAGCAAAGCACTTAATTAAAGTCACTTTTTCCCTCTTCTCCTGGATTGAACTTCAGGAAGATTGATCTGACTTTGATGTGTAAGATGGGATGCATTTCACTTCCTTATTTGTTTATTCATGTTCAATGAGTACCTACTAAATGCCAGATACTATCATGGGTGCCCCAAAAGTAGCATAAATAAAAATAGCATCTGTACAGCTCTTCATGCATCCACATAAATGATCTTGCTTGATTCTCACCAGTCAGTGAAGGGAGCAAAGAATTCTGAGACTATGGTGAACTCAATATTAAAAATATTATCTTTAGGGATCAAGCTGGGGAGGGATGTAAATGAAAACCAGAACCAGAGAGATAATCTGGCATTACTTAGAGGGATTAAGTGACCAGAGGTCATAGTGAGGGCAAGAAGGAGAGAGATGGGAGAGACACAGAAGAGAGGGCAGTGGTCAGAGAGGAGAATATATTGGACTATATCCCCAAAGAACATAGATCCAGAGGCTCTTCGGTTTAATGGTTCAGGATCCCTTGTAAATCAGTGACATTTCTGTGGGAATGATGAGGTTTTTTGGACTCTTCATACCTAGACTTTTGGAAGCCTAAGTGTCACAGAATTCTGGTGTTCCAGGAAAATGTTTGGCCTGCTTCATATTTTACTTCTTAGCTTAGTCTACTTATAAACATTAGAGGTTTAGACATAAATATTAATATGGTAATGGATTTTATTGGTGTTTAACAAAAACGAAATCAAGGGGCAAAAATTACAAAAAGCAGCCTAACCTATTTATTTTCTTTTATTTTAAATCTCATATAACCTATTTTTTTCAACTTTTCTCAACTTTTCTCAACTGATAAAAACCTATTCCACTTTAAATCTCTCCAGAGATGGTCTTATGAGTGGTGGGGAGAAGTGACTTTGTTAAAATGGACATTTTCTTCCGTGACTCTGTGTATAGGAAAATCAAATAATATCCTGTTGTCAACACTTGGGTAAATGACAAAACACTGTATCCAAAAATATGTTGCCACTATATGTTCATTGCTTTATGTGTCTCCCAGGCTGATATTGATCTACTGATAACAACCTTGAGTTGTTTTCAGGTTTTCTGTTTGTCCAACCCATGGTTGCATAATTCAAGCTGCATTTCCCCAGTTTATTGATGAGCATGCCATAGAGGATGGCATCAAAGACTCAGTAAAGTCAAGATATATTATCTCAGGCTGTGTCACTCTGTTTGAGAAAATTAGGTTAGCCTGACCAAACATACTCTAAACATTGTCCTGGATCTTATTTCCTTAAGGTGTCCCAAAATGGGTTCTCTAATGATCTTTCCCAGTGTCTTCTCTGCCTGACCCACCATGCAAATGCTCACAGCTAACTTTGTCTTTTAAACACTTGAGATTTCATTCAACTCAGGGGGCCCAGAAGTCAATTATTAACCTAGAAAAGATAAGATTTAGCGGAGTCTTTCTTGGAATTCCTTCTTACAAGCCCCTGGCCAACAAAATGGAATAGATTTCTTCAGTGCATAAATCAAAACTTTAAAGATTAAATTCTGCCCTTCGTCTGTGTAGATGACTCTTTTGAAACATTATACACAGAGCCTGAACTCTGAATTTGCTTTCTCAGGACTGCAGTTCCTAAATTTGCTCTGGTTTAGACTATATTGCTTTCTAGCACTCTTGTGACCATCATGTATTGGTGTGAGCTGGCTAGCTGGGCTTTATGGTGTGGAGGGTAACTGTCATGACACAGGTATTTAGGCTGCATAGAGGAGAGCAGGGGACCTAGTCTTTTTGTCCAACTCATGGTTGCACAATTCAAGCTGCATTTCCCCAGTTTATTGATGAGCATGCCTAGATTATGCTGGCACAACTAGATTATGCACTGACTACCGCAGCTATGCTAACCTGCATTAGGGAAGGACAATGGAAATGTATGTCCAACAAAGCATGTCTATCTCCATGACTCAAGTATCTGTAAAAGACCAAAATTATTATCCAGCATTCTAGGATTGTATGTTTAAACCCAAATGCTTCAAATTAAGTGAAAGAGATTGAAGCAATATATGTGAAACAAAGAAAAACATTAGATGCATAAACTAAAACGGTATGCAGAGAGATTCTAATTAATACTGGTCACGGTTATTCAGAAAATGAGGATGACTGGGGTTCATATAGTAAAGGAAGTGTCACAAGGTAGTAAGACTTGAACTCCCATAGAGAGGACAAAACATTTAAATATTAGGGAGTAAGAAGAGCCAACACATTTTACTGTAGAAACAACAGTTTTGTTTTTCTTCTAACTTGCTTCTTTACCATGATCCAACCCATTCTCAGGGAATGCACTTCACTGCACACACCCCACCAACAGGGACAGAATGCAAATATTTTCCCTCACCTCAGGGGAGTGTTTGAAAACACTCTCTTGGAAAGGAAACTAATTTATTTGGTTGCTAATTATTTTGGCTCTGGTTTTAATGAGCCATCCACTGTAAAAGATAAAGAGGATAATAAGGCTTCTCTCTCTCTCTCTCTCTTTTTGGTAAAGTGATTCAAAGTGTATGGAAGAGTAGTCTGTAGTAGTTAAGATCATGGATTCTGGTGTCAGACTTCCTGTGTTTGTATTCCTGCTTCTTAGGTGTGGGACTTTGTGCCAATTGCTTATCCTCTCTATACCTTAGAGTCCTTATCCACAAAACAAGAATAATACTAGTACCTATCTCAAAGGATTGTACTGAGGATAATTGATTTAAACAGTGGTTATTATTACTGTAGTTATTATTGTTATATTATCATTGACCTGGAACCCTGGGAAGGGGTGGGGAATAAATGGTAGGTACGGATATGATCAAAGAGCCTTTCAAATGATTCCAGGAAAATTGCCTAGGAAATGTGGTCTCTGTGTGTGTGTGTGCGCGCGTGCGCGTGCACATGTGTGTTGGGGAAGGATAAACTGGGGATCAGGCCAAGTGCTGCCTGGACAATGTCCGTTGGGTAGATTAGAGAAGGTCCCCATGAAGGTTTTTTTGGTACCCAAACAATCAGATTTCTCCCTACCAGCTGGCTACCTTGTCTGCGCATAATGAAGAACCTACTTTTGCCTGTTCCTAGGACCCAGCCAACTCCTCCTGAAACCTCTAAGGGAGGGAATGTTATTACATCTGCCTCAGTGTTTTCTTTATCAGTTGATAGTCCAACAGTAGCAAGGAGCATTAATATTTGTTGCTCTCAAATTAACCCAGTGTGAACATCTCTGGACCCTATAAAATAGACAAACAATGGAGAAACAAACAAACAAAAACCTGTCTCAAAATGAGGGCACCTAGGCTTGAAAGGATTGGTGTTGGAGTTTTTCTAAACCTGTAAGTCAAGGGTGCCTGAATCAGACAGGTAAGTGACTCCTTCTGTTACAATAGTGGTCTTGAAGGATATCGAGGAAGGACCCCCTTTGGGGGGTCCTTTTTTGTTACATAGAAAAATTTCCTCAGGATTCTGAAATATATGTACTTTTTAACTTGTTTATTGACTCTCTCCAATAATAAGATAAATGTTATTTTGAATAACATTTTTAATGTATGTTTCATGAAGTTAAGGACTTTCTGTTATTTACAGATAGACATATCCCTGATGCCCCAAAATGTATGCAGCATATACAACATATATATAGACTCTCAATAAATATTTGAGAATTAATGAAAATTAAAAGAAGAAAAATCTCCTCAGAAGAGCAGACGGGTAGAGTGCTAGCAGTGCCATCCTTGACCCAGTAGGAGCAGGATCACCTGGGAGTTTATAAGACATGCAGGATCTCTGGTTCTACCCCAGACCTACAGAAGCACATTCCCCCTTTACAGGGTGTCAGGTGTCTCATGTGCACATTCAAGTTTGAAAAACTCTGTCCCAGTGGACTCTAACAGGTCACACACTTTTGTGGGGTAACTGACACACTCTGGAATGAAAAAACATTGTGAGAGGCTCTGGTTGAACATTTCCCCATGTATAAGGAAAAGCATCCCCAGAAAGCAGATAAAATGCTAATGAACATGGCAATTACCAATGAACCCTCTTCTTTGAATTAGCAGTTGAAGAAATAGGCAAAGAAATGTGTGCATGATTCTTCGTTTTGAAATCTTTTAAACCCTCAGAGGTCTTGAAGTGAAAGATGCCTCTGGAATGTGGCATAGCACTTAGATCCTTTAGAAATTTAGATCAAAGGTGAGAGTCATCAAAGTGTTTGTGGGCTCAAAGGCAAAAAGACATCAGTTCTGAAGCACAAGAGATGTGTTGAGACGAGTTTTGTCTCTGTGCGTCTTTATGAAGAAGAGTGCTTCTTGAGCTTTTTAACCCTATAGAGTTGCCAATTTGAGTGGAAGAGGCAACATTTTCCTTTAAGCTACAGGTTGTGTTCTGTTCAGATCCTTAAGCATCAAGGTCGGCTGTGTTCAGAATAACTGAATGCTAATTGACTTGCTGGGAATTACTGTGCATTATCTTGTTTACACCAATGGTCTGTTGGCATTTTGTAAATCATTCTCTCTGGCAGATTCTGACATGGATTTGAAATTTGTTTCTGTTTTATAGGAGTTGGGCTATTCTCTAGCAATATTAGAAGGTTAGAGAAATTAGACAGAATGAGAGAAGGGAGACCACTCCTCTGAACATTTCTGTATCATAAATGATCATTGCAGCTGACAGGGATTGTGGAGCCTGCATTTACCTCCAGGTAAGAAACAGGCTGGCTATATAATTATGCTAGTGCTTTCTAGGGAATTTTTTGTAGTTGTTCTCTACCTTTGCCAAATGTACAATCCTGCTTGCTTGAGCATTCTCTTAGCAACCAACACACACACACACACACACACACACACACACATACACACACACACACACACTCATAAAAATAGGTACAGACTGGCTGGCATACTCATAAAGATCATGCAAGGTGACCTCAGTAATTTGTATGGCTACCCTTTGCCATGGTCCATTTCGCAGTACTGTGAGCATTCTTCCAAATACACAGCAGCTCTTTGTGCGGTAATCACCTTGCCTTCTACTGAAACTCCAAGCAAGAGATATATAGCTCCCCCACAGCCTGCTCTGCTTTTGGCCTATATGAAAAATAGTCCCACTTTTGGTTAATTTTCTCCCCACTAACGATCTATATGACCTTGGACAAGTCTCTGTGCTTCAATCTCCTCATCTATAAAACTAAGGGAATGTACCCTTTAATGATAGCCTGGATTCCATGCTTTTTTCTTTAGGTCTAGGAAGCAAAATGGCGCCAGCACCACAGCTGCTCATCTTGGACTTCAATTAAGGCTGGAAGAAGCTGTAGTGCTGTAGAAAAACCTACGGTGACTTTAGAGGCTTTGTTTGGAGTTCCGGATCTGCCTCTGAATTAATGTGTGTGCACTTGACTTTTGGCAAATCTCTTATATCTTCACTCTTATATCTTCACTTTCTTCATCTGTAAAATGGAGACAAATAACCAGTCTTACCTGTCCTGCAGGGCTGTTATGAGAGCATAACATACCCAGTGAAGTGCTATAAAATGCAGAGGTTGATAAATTATTCAGGTTTGTCTGGTAAGTTATTTTAACCAGGGAGATGGCACTAAGCTAGTCCCAACTCACAAGTATCCTCACTAATCACAGCTGCAGTGATCAGCCCAGTTTTTCTCCTATAAAGCAGAATCCTTTAGAGATGCAGATTCCTGGACCCAATCAGAATTTCATGGGGGAAATCTCAAGCATAAAAAAATGGATGTGCAGTCAGATTTGAGAATCTAAGGACAAGGAAATCTTACCACCTCCTTGATCTCAAAACCTAATATTCATTGTATATGACAGGATGTTCCTTCTCACATCTGATGCCAGAGGGGTCTTGTAAGACAGGATAGAGTCTGAAGGGAACTGTCCTGCTGTAGCCTCCTTATTAAGCTTGACAAACATACCTTTTTGAAGATTCATGGTTTTCTTCCCTTTATCTTAACTGGAAGGAATCTCTGACAGTACCATTGGAAATGAACTTTCTGAGAACTGTATATCTTTTGGGACTGAGGCAAGGTTCACCTTGAACTATATTTAGCCCTTTCTAAGCCCCTCTTTTAAGCATTAACTAGGGCACAATTGAACTTTCTCTTTTGCCCTTTGGAACACTGCAGTAGCAGGATGATAGGGAAAGGGGAAGGGAAGAACAGCACAAATAGCTTTGTACTTAGCTACTTCTGTTACCAGTTAGAGTCTGGAACTGACGCTGGTTCAGTTCTGGGAGTAAGAAACAGCTCTGGGAATAGTACCTGGAGTTTATGCAAACGGTGTCACAGGTGACAAAGACTTTGACTAAATCCTTCCCTTTTCTGTTCCTGCAGTTTCACCGTGTCAGAGAATAAATTCAAGTTAGATGTTTCAGAACCACAGTCCCAGCCAGTGCCATTAAGAACCTCAGAAGAGATGATGGAGATGGAGGGATGAGGAGGGAAAACAAAACAAAACAAAACAACCCATCCAAAATATGTGATTTGAAATGTAAGAAGCAAGGCAAATTCTCAGGAGGTAGCCTTTTTATTTGTCTTTATTTATTTCACTTTAGTTTGTCAGGGAAATGAGATCAGAACATCTGTCTCCTGCTAAACGGGAGCCACTTTCTTTCAGGTAAGAATGATAATGTTGGGGGAATGCATTTCTGCAAACTTGTTTTAATCTATTTCTGGGGTAATGGACTTGCACAGCAGCCTCAAGTGCCACCGTTAATAGTTTCTTGCATCTTCCAGCAGAAATGCACTAGAGCAGTTTTCAGATACGTGCTTGCTTTGAGGGAAAGAACAATAGAACCTTCTGAGAGAAAGAGAGAGTGAGTGAGTGAGAGAGAGAGAGAGACAGAGAGAGAGAGAGAGAGAGAGAGAGAGAAGTAGGGAGAGAGAGAGGGACAGAAAGAGAGAGAAATTAAGCCTATTCTTTAATCTAGCAGGAAAGAAAAAGAAATTACCTTAGTACATGCTCCTATTGGTCTAAACAACATTATTAGGAGAAAAAAAGTTTCTCCATGACTGAAACACATTTAGGATACAGAACTTGGGCTCTAACTCCTTTAAATTTCTCTAGCTACTTTAATCCTGTGAGCTCTGGGCTCCAGGGAGAAATACTAAAAATATTAGAGCCTATTCGTTCAAAAGCAAGTAACAAAGATGGAGGAGGTCTGCTTTTTGCCTTAAAGGAAAAAGAATATGAAATCTTAATGTTTTCATTTTTAAACTTGAAATCAAAGTCAGACTTTGGAATATGATTTTTTATTTTTATTTTTAATAGGCAATGTGTAGGCATGGTAACACAAAGTCAAACAGGGCAAAGGAAATATGTTGAAAAGTTATTCTCCCTTCCATTCTTATTCACCAGTACTCTAGTTCCCCTTCCCTGAAGCAACCTCTGATGTCAGTTTCTTATAAATTCTTCTAGAGATATTCTCTGCATATCAAAGTGTGTGTGTGTGTGTGTGTGTGTGTGTGTGTATGCACATGTTCACACAGCTCTCTCTTCTTTCATTTAACATAAATAGTTGCATTCTATACACACTCTATTGCCCCTTGCTTTTTTCACTTAAAAAGATATCTCAGAGATAATTTCATATCAGGACATAGAGACCAGTCTTCATTTTAATAGTCACATAGAAACCCACTGAGGCATGTATTGTAATTTATTGAAATTCAGGAATTTTGGATTCCTTCACCACTACAATGTTTGAATGGATATTCTTGTATATAGACCTTAAAGTATACATTATTTTTGCATCTTAAATTGCCATAATTTAAATTGATTCTCATATCTCTCTTCTGTGGTTTTATGCTTTTCCTAGACTGAGGAAAAAATTTTAGTGGACTTAATTGTGTTTTATTTTTGAAGTATTTAAAGAATGCATTGTTGATTTCTGGATGTGGGATTTCCCTTGGGGTTCGTTTAGCTGTTACCAACATAGTATTTTGAATTGAATATCCACACAGTCACTAGATCCGTTATTGAGCAAATATGACCCTTTTTGCTACAATGGTAAGGTCACAGAAGTCACCTTAACAGCCTGAAGAAATCAATTTCAACCATGGTCTAGGAACAACCTCTGATTTAGTCATTCTGGATGCATAGAATTTCTGACTCTGCATTGATAAGGTCATGCATATGTATGTACCAGACCTCAGGATTCCCCAGGGCTCTGGTTTTCAAAACTCTGAATAAATAGAAACCGGAACACATTTGGAATGAGACCAAAAGTTTTGGGAATATTGGATCCTTGTACTTTTATTTTTGTGTAGCAAGCATGATTTGAGGATGGATAAATAGCAATCTAGCCATGTACAGATGGAGATATAATCCCTTCATCCAACACATACAGGGCCATGTGAAGATCCCAAGGTGGTCACTAAAAGCTGGAAGCTTCCTGCTCCTGGGTAGAATAGCTAGCGGAGATTTGTTCTCCAGTTGATAAAGAAAAAGGAAAGCAATATTAGAAGAGAGAGGACAGGGAGTACCAAGCTGAAAATAATATGAATTGAGAGTTAAGAGACCAATACTTTAGTTCAATCACTGCATAATTTTTAGTTAGGAGTAAATGAGAAAACCCAAGTCAAACTCTCAATAGGCATATGACTTTTATTCACTTAATAGATTATTTAATTTTTTGTTTATAAAATATTATTGAACTTTATAATGTTTGTGGTCTCTTTCAGTTCTAAACTAATTTTTCTTCTTTCTCTCTTCCTTTGCTTTTCCACAATTATTGAGCATTTACTATAGACATTCTCCTAGTTCCTATTCTTGAATATTTATATTTTAATATGTATAAGAAACAGATACATGTACAAAGATGAAACCATAATATATGTAATCTAATAAAGATAAGTATAAAGAACAATAGGAATACAGAGGTCTGAGGAAATTAATTCACTTGTGGTAACAACATTTGAATCTACTTTGAAACTTGACCTGAATTTGACAAGTTTATAGTGCTGGTAGGATACAAAGAATAGAATTGTACATTCTGATGCTAAGGTCTAAATTGAAATTTTATCAATGTATGCCTACAGTGAATAGAGACGAAGAGGATTGTAAACAAGAAGCTGAAGAAATTCCAAAAGGATGTTCCATAAAATTCTGTAGCAGCTCCTAATTTGATTCAAATAAAGTGAAAACTTACTATTAAAAAAAAAAGAATTGTACATTCTATTGGTGAATTCAGTTGGAATTACTGAAAATGAGAAAAGCACAGTGGCAAATTCACCCATATTTATCTATTGATTTACTACAGCTGTATACACTATTCTGATAGTACCCAAGAGGGTTGAGGACAATACAGAGACAGACCAGAAGGAGTTAACCAAATAATCAAAAAGTGGACAAGCATAATTTCTGAGCACGTGTCATGGAACTAAGTTAAATATTAAATGCTGAAGGATAATTAGGTAAGATTTTAATAAGACTGCAAATAAACAAACAAAATTTATCTTAACCAAACTAAACCACCCCACTACAATCATCTCCAAAACGGAGCATAGTGATTTATAGTACATAGCCCAATTAAGTAAGAAATTAGTTAATGAGGGAGATTGGACTTTCTTCTAGATTGTTGAAACATGGAAGTTTCCCCAGTAATGAACTGAGTGTTCAGACTGTAGTCAGAGGAATGAATTAGAAGACCTTGTAAAGCCTTGGGGTCCTCATATTCTAATGTTTTGTTTTTGCCTCAATGGTTGTTCTAGAGATGACTTTATCCCAAATGAAAAATTGTTGCCACATAGTAGTTGATGCTGATTGGGGGACAAATGTGATGGTTGAGGGAACTATTTAAAAAATATAAAGAGAATACCAGTTTTTCTAATTGCAGGAGGGAAAGAACCAGGATTATCAGGAAAAAAAATTATATTATCCTCAAGAGCATCAAAAAGTATCACAGAAATGATTACTGCAAGGACAGGAGCTGGTGGAGTGGGAGAGAGTTAACCAGGGATCACAGACAGGGTTTTCTTACTCTACTTTTTCTTTCTAACCCAATTCCTTTCTAAAACAGATTCTTAAGAGGATATATGTACTCACTTTTCTAGGGAGAGTTAATTACAGTCTTATTTAGATATAAGAGAGTGGTTTACTTTCTCTTTTAAATTTTTTCCCCAGAACTTCTATAGTTCTGTTAAAATGCCTTAGGTATTAACAGTATCACAAAAAGGAAAAATACGTTTCAAAAAGGAGAAAAGAAATGAGAGACAGAGAAATACAGAGAGGAAATCATTCCCATTCAATGCTCACTTTTCACAGGAATACAAGTATGTAGCATTGTGATTTTCACATTGGAGGTGAATGTCAGTTTTCTGCAAAGATGTGAATTAATTCTTGGAGTAAAGTCTAATAATAAAAAAAATTAGACACATATTAGAAGCAACAAGTTGTGCTAGGCACTGAGGAGAATGTTAAAGACATAGTCACCACCCTCAGTGGGCTTCTAGGCTAATAGGAGACACGGTTTAGACTGATGCAGGCATTTGCTTTCCCTACCAAAACTACCATTCATAGCCTTAAGGTATGTCTTATTCACTGTCATGGTGTATAACTTCTCAGTGTTGCATAACAAATGGCTGTGTAGTTATCAACTTAAAACAACACACATTTATTATCTCACAATTTCTATGGGTCAAGAATGTGGACATTGCTTATCTTTATCTGCTGTCTTACCAAGACAGCAAAGTATTGTTAGGCTGTGTTCTCATCTAGGGTCTCATCTAGGGTCTCTGCTAGAAAAATTAGTTTAGAACTGAAAGAGACCACAAAAAGTTCAACAATATTTTATAAACAAGGAAATTAAATAATCTATTAAGTGAATCTACTTCCCGGGTTGTACAGCTTATTATCGGCCATCATCTGGAGAATGCCTTCAGATCCTAGAACCTAGATCCTAGAGCCTAGAACGCCTTCAGAACTTGCAGTTCCTGGCCATGTGGCCCTTTTCATAGGCAGTTCAAAATATGCCTGCTTACTCCTTCAAGGCTAGCAGGAGAATTGTCCAATCTAGAGTGTTAAGATGGAGTCTTATATAATAAAACATGATGATGAGGGTGATATCCTATTACCTTTGCCATAGTCTACTGTAATAGTTAGAAACAAGTCACATGTCACACTCATACTTATGGAGAGATTATATAAAGGTATAATTCATTGAGGATCACCCCAGGATGTGTTCCTTACATGCGGTATTCTACCAAACATGTTGTTTCTGACAAGGGAGCTCATTTTCCAACAAATGCAATGTACCAGTGGACACATGCTAATGATATTTCACTGGTATGACCATATTGTCAATCACCCTGAATCAGCTATTCTGATGGAACTGTGGAACCATTTTTTGAAGACTCAGTCACAACATAAACTGGCACCATTTGAGGGTCTGGGGAAATGTTCTTCAGGAGGCTGAATATGCCCTAAATTAGTGAGATTTATGTGCTATTTATTCATAACAATATTCATGGATCTGAGGGCTCAAGGGCTAGAAATGGGATGGTTCTTTTATTACTCCTAACATTTCACCAGTGAAATGTTTGCTTTCTATCCTCATATCCCTGGAGTTTGCTGGTCTAGAAGTTTTAGTTCCCCAAAGAGAAATCATACTACCATGGGATACAGCAATGGTTTCATTAAACTGGAAGTTGAAAATCTCACCTGGTCACTTGGGACTCTTTATGTCAGTGAATCAACAAACAAGATGAAGTTCCTATACTGGTTCAGATGACTGATTCTGACAATGGGGACCATGTGTTGCTGTTCCACTATGGAGTAAGGAGGTGCATATCTGGGATGTGGCAGGTTCACCTAGGATACCTCTCAGTATTTCCCTGTTCTGTGATTTAAGTCAGTGAAGAACCAAACAACCCAATATAGGCAGGCCTAGTGTAGACCTTTCAGAAATGAATGGTCATTCCCCTCATCAGGCAAAGGTGCTTGATGAGGCAATGAAATCGGTAGAAGAAGGTAATTATAAATGTTTGATATGACCACATAACTGGTTGCAAAAACAAGAGCTGTAAGTTCTTTGTTATCTTGATAATAATATATATGTGTGTGCATATATATGTATATACACATATATACACATACACACACATACTCATGAGGTCTGACAACTAAGTTCCTGAACTTGCCACCATGTGCTTACTTTGGCAACACTGTACAAACAACTCAGTAAGGTTTCATAACCTTGGTATACCAGTGTTTCACAGCTGTGGTCCTGTCAATGTGTGGCGATGTCTTGCTGAGTGGTGTTCATTGTTGTTGCAAGTTTTTTGTGTACTGTTGTGAGAATGCTGGAACTCGAATTAGAGCAACAAATAAAAATTAAATTTCTTGTTAAACTTGGCAAGACTGGAAGTGAAATCAGGGACATGTTAGTTCAAGTTTATGGGGATAATACCATGAAGAAAACGGCATTGAACAAACGAATTGAATACGTCACTGATAAAGAGAAGTCAGGACAGTCAATAATAAGCAGAATTGACAAAAACATTGCAAAAATTCATTGAATTGTGCATCAAAATCATCAGCTGACTGTGAGAAGCATAGTAGACTAAATAGACACTGATAAACAGGAGAATCTTAACTGAAAGATCTTGGCACAAGAAAGGTGTGTTCAAAAATGGTCCCAAAGGAGCTCTTGCATCAAGACAATGCACCAGCACACACAGCACTGTCTGTGAGGGAGTTTTTTGCCAGTGAACAAATAACTGTATTAGAACACACTCCCTACTCACCTGATCTGGCCCTCAATGACTGTTTTCTTTACCCAAAGATAAAGAAAATATTGAAAGGAAGACATTTTGATGACATTCAGGACACCAAGGGTAATACAACAACAGCTCTGATGACTATTCCAGCAAGAGGTCCAAAATTCTTTGATGGGCGAACTAGGCACTGACATCAGTGCATAGCTTCCTAAGAGGAGTACTTCAAAGGTGACTATAGTGATATTCAGCAATAAGGTATGTAGCACTTTTTCTAGGATGAGTTTGTATACTTAATTGTCAGAGCTTGTATAACTATAACAGCAATAGATCACACACACACATATACACATAAATTATTTTTGTTTTTTATCTTCTTTTTCATTTGCTTATCATGTAACAGATAATATACTAATATTAATTGTATGTGTCCTATTACTGTTATAATAAATTGTAAACTCCGTGGCTTAAAGCAACACAAATTTATTCTCTTACAGTTTTGGATAGCAGAAGTCCAAAACCACTTTCACTAGGTTAAAATCAAAGTGTTGGCAGGGCTGGTTCCTTCTGGAGGATCTGAGGAGATAATCGGGTTTCCTTGCTTTCTCCAGATTTTAGTGACCTTTTGTATTCTTATGCTTTGGCCTCTTCTTTCATCTTTCATATTATCATGGCAATCTCTGCTCTGTTATACCATCACTTTCTCCTCTGTCTTAGCCTCCTCCCGTGTCCCTCTTATAAGGACTCTTGTGATTACATTGAACCTATTCAGATAATCCAGGCTAATCTCCCCACTTCAAGATCCTTAATTTAATTACACCTGCAAAGTCTTTTTTGTCATTTGACATAACATTTACAGGTTGCAGGGATTAGGTTGTGGACAAATTGGTGGGAGAACTGGGGCATTCCTCAGCCTAGCACAGTTATTAAACCTAATTTCTCAGTATTTAAGTTGCAGGGCATCAAAGCAGGAGTGTGACACAGCTAAAGAGGAAATAAGCATTACCCCAAGGTGAAAAAGAACTTTGTATCCTCTTATGGGGAGAAGATTGACCTGTTTTTGGTTGTATGAGATATAGTTATATTAAGTTAGATTAAAAAACCCCAAAATTTTGCAATTGTTTTTATTTGTAAGAGAAAGTAAGTTAAAAGTGATGTACATGGAAGGCAAATGTATATAGACACCAAGGTAGATTTTTATTGTGTCACTTTAGCTAAATCAGAGCTACATTCCCCAGAATCCTCTTTGCTGTGTGTTTTAGAGATAAGAGTGGGCCACAAGAGAAGTTTTGTATGAGATTTGGAAGGCAGCAGTGGAGGAGAGGCCATATTCTACCACACAAGGAGGTCAATGGAGGATATGAGGCACTATATTGATGTTTATCTGCTGGTTTGCCCAGTTACTGTGAGGTGGAAGCCTTGGTCATTGCTTTTGCAGTTCATGCTGAGCATTTTGTATTTGCTTCATCAACTTCTTGGCCAGGTATATATTTATCTCTATGACAAAGGACATAAGGTTCTCCTAAGAGACACCTCATTATAAAAGTTAAAGTGTTAGGGGCTTTTTTTGTTTGAGTTGGAGTCTCACTCTGTCACCCAGACTGGAGTGCAATGGCATGCTCCCGGCCACTGCAGCCTCGACCTGCTGGGCTCCAGCGATCCTTCCGCCTCAGCCTTCCCAGTAGCTGGAACTACTGGCACAAGCTACCACACCCAGCTAATTTTTGATTTATTGTAGAGACGAGGTCTTGCCAAGTTGCCCGGGTGGGTCTCAAACCCGTGGGCTCAGTCAATCCACTCACCTCATCCTCCCAAAGTGCTGGGATTACAGGCTGAGCCACCTAGCCCGGCCTTTAGAGGCTTTTAAGACCAGTGGCTTCCAGTCCATCACTGTAGGTCTCAGCTCAGCCTCCTAAGTTCCAGCTTGTTCTTGCTGCCTACTCTTGATATATATCTTCCTTTCCTGACTGCCACAAGTGCATAAGGGCAATCCCTATATCACAAAGTAATATATTTATCAACGTGCAACTATATTAATATGGACAATCATGTACTGCATGAAAATGTTTTGGTCGACAGCCAGACCACATATATATATCATGGTGGTCTTGTAAGATTATAATACCATGTTTTTACTATATCTTTTCTATATTTAGGTATGTTTAGATCCACAAATACCATTGTATTACCATTACTTACAGTAGTCAGTACAGTAATATGCTATATAGGTTTGTAGTCTAAGACCAGTAGGCTATACCATATACCATATAGCCTAGGTGTATAGTAGGCTATGTCATCTAGGCTTGTGTAAGTATACTCTGATGTTTGCACAATCACCTTACAATGCATTCTTTAGAACATATTTCATTGTTAAGGAATGCATCACTGTATGAAGTGTGTTAATTATGTATATATATCTTATGGTGGTTCTGTTTCTCAAATTGAATCTTGAATCCTTGAGCAGACTATACTTCTTTGCTTGCGAAGGACCTATTCATATGACTGGCTTTGGTCTCTGGAATGTGAGTGGATATCATGTTAAAAAAAGTTTTTTGGTTTTTTTTTTGAGTTGGAGTTTCACTCTGTTGCCCAGGCTGGAGTGTAGTGGCACACTCATGGCTACTCCAGCATCAACCTGCTGGGTTCAGGTGATTCTTCTGCCTCAGCCTTCCAACTAGCTAGAACTACAGGCACATGATACCATGCCTGGCTAATTTTTTATTTATTGTAAAGACGAGGTATGGCCAAGTTGCCTGGACTGGTCTCGAACCTGCAGGCTCAGGCAATCCACTTGGCTTGGCCTCCCAAAGTGCTAGGATTACAGGCTGAGCCTCTGAGCCTGGCCTAGAAGAAGTTTTAAATATGCTTGTATAGTTTGGCTTGCCCCTTGCACTCTAGTGGTCCTCCATGAGAAGAGCATGCCCAGAGTTGCTCTTGTACCTTTAGTTTAGGCTCAAAACAAGACACATGAAGTTGACGTGAACTGAATCCTCAGTCCAGAGCTAATGTTCAGCCAACCATCAGTCTCAAGTAGAGGTTGTTAGTTAAGTCCAAATGAGTCAGCTAAATTCTTCCTGCAGACCTATGACTATGAGAGTGAATGAAATTCTTGTTTTAGGGTAGTAGTTCTCAACAGAGGAGGAGAGTGGATTTTGTCTCCCGGGGAACATTTGGCAATATTTTGGTTGTTACAGCTAGGCAGAGGTATATTAGTTTCCTATTGCTTCTGTTAACAAATTATCACAAACACAGTGGCTTAATTTATTCTCTTATAGTTATGGAGGTTAGAAGTCTGAAATGAGTTTTAGAAGCTAAAATCAATGTGTTGGAGAGCTGTACTCCTTCTGGAGTCTCTAGGGGAGAATCTGTTTCCTTGACTTTTCCAACTTCTAGAGTCAAGCTACATCCCTTGCTTATGGCTCCTTCCTCTGTCATCAAAGCATATTACTCTAATTTCTACTTCTGTTGCTACATCTCCTCTCTTTGACTTTGACCTTTTTGCTTCCCTCTTATAAGGACCTTTGTGATTACATTAGACTACTGGAATAATTCAGAATAATTTATCTATCTCAAGATCCTTAACTGAATAACATCTGTGAAGTCCATTTAGCCATGCAAAATAGATTTATAAGTTTTGGGGTTTAGGATGGGATAACTTTGGACAGTCATTATTCTGGCTATCACAGGGAGTTCTACTGGCATCTAGTGGGTGGAAACTTAGGATGTTGCTAAACATCATATCATGAAGAAGACAAGCCCTACAGCAAAGAATTGACTGGCACAAATGTCAATAATGTTGAGGTTGAGACATCCCACTTTAGGGTGATTTATTATATAACATTATTAAGGCATTTGCTGAATAATACACTGATAATGATGATTCTCTAAAATTCTCTCCATGACTGTTTCAGAAGAAGCAAATAACAAAGAGCCAGACTTGTTTTTAAATCCAATATTTGTTATATATTAACAATTTGGAATGGGAAAGTCAACCCCTGAACCTCAATGTACTCATCCTAAGTGGGAGCAATAGTACACTAGCTCCTAGAATTGCTCTAAGGATTAAGAGCACGTACATATGTCAGATATCTTGTAAAGAGTTATGCAAATCAAAATATGTTTTTATTATTAGGACAACTGAAATGCTACTTTGATAAAAATTGCATTAGAATAATAATAAATCTATGAATTTCTTTAAAAAATAAATGTTATTATATATATTTAAGGCATACAACATAAAGTTATAAGATATAAATGTTATATGTTACCCATTTTTCCACCTTTAACTGGCCTATTACAGCTTGAATTAGAAGTGCATACAATCATAATAAAAGTTAGTCATTGATTTTTTCACATTAGAAAACAATGTTCCAAATATATGACATTGAAAATCAGTCCTATTCTTACTAAAAATAACAGTTCCTCACAAAAATTTAACCCATTTTATTTATTTATTTATTTATTTATTTATTTATTTATTTATTATAAAGATGTGGGGTACAATACAGGGATAGGTATTCAAACATTGATTATGCAGGTACCCTTGTTGATGAGGTGTGCCCCTCCCTCCCCTAGCAGTTTCCCTCAACTGCCAATCCCATCCTCCCCCCACAGTTTCCCACTACTGCCAATCCCTTTCTTATAGTATTATAATTGTTCAGTGTCTGCTTATGAGTGAGAACATACGGTACTCTGATCTTTGTTTCTGTGATAGATCATTGAGTATGATCGACTCCAAATCCATCCAAGTTGCTGCAAAGTCCATATGTTTGTCTTTCTTTAGAGCTGCACAATATTCCATTGTGTATATGTACAACATTTTTTTTAATCCAGTCCAACTTCTATGGGCAACATGGTTGGTTCCATGTTTTTGTTATTGTGAATAGAGCTGCAACAAACATACATGTGCAGGTATCTTCTTTGTAGAATGATTTGAGTTCCTCCAGGTATATTCCCAATATGGGAATTGCTGGGTCATATGGAAGGTCAATTTCTACTTCTTTCAGAAATCGCCACACTGTCTTCCAGAGATGTTGCACTAGTTTGCATTCCCACCAGCAGTGCAGAAGCCTTCCTTTGTCTCCACATCCTTGCCAGCATCTTTTGTTGTTTGTTTTGTTAATGATGGCCATTCTTACTGGGGTTAGGTGGTATCAAATGCGTTTGATTTGCAATTCTCTGACGATGAATGAGGCTGAGCACTTTTTCATGTGTCTGTTGGCTGCTCATATACCTTCTTTTGAGAAGTGTCTATTCATGTCTTTTGTCCACTTTTTAATAGAGTTGGTTTTTCCTTTTCGGTGCATTGGAGTACCTTGTAGATCCTAGATGTTAGGCCTTTGTCAGATATACAGTTAGCAAATATTTTTTCCCATTCTGTGGGCTGTCTCCTTGCTCTCTTGATGATTTCTTTTGCCTTGCAGAAGCTCGTTAGTTTGATGAGTTTCTACTTGTCTATCTTATTTCTTAAGGTATGGGCATTTAGGGTTCTGAATAGGAATTGGTTGCCAGTTCCAGTTTCCATAAAGATGTCTCATGCATTTTCTAGATTCTTATAGTTTGAGGTTTTATGTGTAGGTCTTTGGTCGATTTAAAGTTAATTTTTGTGTATGGTGATAGGTAGGGGTCCTGTTTCAATCTTCTACATGTGATCAGTCAGTTTTCCCAGCAGCATTTACTGAATAGGTTCTACTCTCCCCAGTGGTTGTTGTTGGAGGCTTTGTCAAAGATGAGCTGGTTGAGAAATTGAGGCTTCATGTCTGGTATCTCTTTCCTGTTCCATTGGTCTATGTGCCTATTCTTGTACCAATACCGGACTGTTTTGATTACTGTAGACTTATAGTAAAGTTTGAAGTCTGGAAGTGTGATATCTCCT
>CAUYQG010060006.1:0-19393 GCA_963574415.1 Tarsius wallacei | reverse complement strand
AGCCTTCCAAGTAGCTGGAACTACAGGCGTGCGCTACCACGCCCAGCTAATTTTTTGATTTATTGTAGAGATGAGGTCTTGCTTGCCCAGGCGGGTCTCGAACCCGCAGGCTCAGGCAATCCACTCACCTCAGCCTCCCAAAGGCGCAGGATTACAAGCTGAGCCACCGAGCCCAGCGACATTTCTTATGTTCATTTTACAGTCAAGAAGACTGACACTCACAGTTACAAGTGAATGCTCAAGGTCATGCACCTTGTAGTGTTGGTGTTGGGAGTGTGACATTCAGCATAAACTACAAAAACTAAAACTCATCTCTTAACTTACTCTTCCTCAGATCCCTGGTTTTACTCATCACTACCAAACTCTTGTTTTCTATCTATCCATCCATCTATCCATCTGTCTGTCTATCTATCTATCCATCCATCCACCCATACCTCCTTCCTTTTTCTATCTCATGCTTTCATTATCTTTTACTTTAGGTTTTAATCATCAACTTTATCATCTTAGCACAGCTAAACTTTTTTTTAAAGTAACTCATTCTTTAACTTTCCACTTTGAAAAACCCTACTTGTAATTTGCTACCATAAAATATTTTAAATTGAATTTCAAGTTACAAGCATTATCAGTCTATACCATGCCCTAACCAATACACTACAGAATCTTATAGACCTTCAAAGCTACACACCCTCCATCCAGCCCCCCGGCAGTCGGGATTCATGCTTAACCTATCTGCATCATCTTTCCTCCTCTGACATGTCACCTGTTCCAAATTACTTTGACCTATATATAACCACATTGCAGTTTTAATCAACGGGAAGTAATATCCTAAATTCTGTCTCCTCCCTAACAGCACTTAAAAATTCTTTAAAAATTACTGGATATCACATTTAACAAAATGATTAAAATGAAAAATAAACCAGTTATTGGCAAGAATATGGAGCAGCTGGAAATCTTACACACCATTGGGAGTATATGTTGGTACAACTACTTTGGAAAACGGTTGAACATTATCTACTATAAAAGAACACGTATCTAAATTATGATCTGGTAATTTCACGCTTAGGTATATGGCCAACAGAAATGCACATATATGGTCACCAAAAAAGTGAACAAGAACATTAATAAGTAGCATTATTTGTAATAGCCCTAAAATTTCACCAGAATATGAAAAAAATTCATACCAGCACTGTAATATCTCAAACTGTAAAAATCGACATGTCCATCAATAGTAGAATGGATATTTGTGACACATTCAAGCAATGTAATATTATACAGCACAAGAATGAACAAACTACAACTACACACAATATGAACAAATTGCATAAACATAATGTTGAGATGAATGAACCCAGCCCTCCCCAAAAATCATATGTGGTAATTATTCCACTTAAGACAATTTTAAAAACAGGTAAAACAAATATATGATCTTGGAAATCATAATAGTGGCTACCTTGATTAGTAGTAGTTTCTTGGGAGCTTCTGGGGTGCTGAAATTATCCTATTTCTTGATCCTTGTACTAGGCATGTTTATTTGGGGAAAATTCATGAAGCTGTGTACTTCCTATTTGCTCATATATCTGAATTTATGTTGTAAGTCAATAAAAAGCTTCCTTAAAATTACTGAGCAACATCAACAATGTACAGCTATATAACAGAACTAGAGTTTAAATTCTCTTAAGTAGTCTGTGCTCTTAATCACTATACTATTTCTAGCAGTGTATCCTAGAGAAATACTTGCTCATATTTAAAAAAAGACACATGATAATTATGTTTGTCAAAAATATATAGTATTGGAAAATCCTAAATGTCTTTCAATAGGGGACTGGTAACATACATAAGGATACATTCACATTATAAAGTACTATAAAATATTTTTTAGTGTAATAGCCACAAAGTAATGGTACAGATATTGTTGGGTAAAAAAATGAAAACAATACCTACCATATAATACTACCTAAATTTTCAAATCCAAAAAACCTCCATATGCCAACAAGCAACTAACTGTATAGATATAAAAACATGACTTGTACAAGTATAAAGATCTACATGAAGTCACAAAGAGCCGCCCTGGGTGAGGGAATCACAGAAGTTTTGCTCTAATTGACTCTACTTACCATGGGAATCTGACCATGTGTAATAATATATGTTTGTATTTATGCTTAATAAAATGAAATTGACATCTCTCCCCTCTAAAGAATAATTCGGCAATTTTTTTGCACACAAAGAATATTTGCTATGTATGTAAATACTCTTGTTAGGGTAATGAAGTTAATATTTCAAATTCAATACAATAGTTATTGATTTCAGGGGCTTATAGGAGAATACATTTAATAAATATTCAAGGAATAAATGTGTCTTAAGAGTTTTGCTGCCATGGCTCACACTTGTAACCCCAGCACTTTGGGAAGCTGAGGGAAAAGGATTGCTTGAGCCGAGGAGTTTGAGACCAGCCTGGACAACACAAAGAGATCGCGTTTCTAGAAAAAAATTAGCTGGGTGTTGTGACGCACTTCTGTAGTCTCATTACTCAGGAGGTTGAGGCAAGAGGATCGGTTGAGCCCAGGAGTTTAAGACTGCGTAAGCCATGATCATGCCACTGCACTCCAGCCTGCGTGAGAGAGTGAGATTCCGACAAACACACACACACACACACACACACACACACACACAGTTTTTTGGCCTTCCTATCATTGCTGCTAATTCCTCCTAAATATTCATAAAAGGTAGTGACGTAGTATGGTGGGAGTCTGTTGGTTTTGCCTGCCCAGCACTCAACAATCCCTACTTTGGGTAAAGTCACTTCAATATTCCTTTGGGGATTTCTTCTATTCTCCTACCCTACTGCAGGCACTTTGGTCAGATGATCAATTCTACCTTCTCCTGACTCAGGAGTAGGTGTGTAAACTAAAGTAGGCCAATGGGTTCTCTCCCCTTTGAATTTAAATCTTGAATGGCACAAGGTCAGAAAACAGAGCTAACTCGCCTTGACAGTAGCTCTCCAAGGAGACTGTTGGTTTCTGTGATTTAGCTCTCTCAGGCTGCCCTGCTTTCTTTTCTCCCCAAGGACCAGTTGTGTGGTTTTGCCTTTGATTCTTGTGACCCACTTCATATCCTTACAATATATTCTTTCTCTGGCTAAGTCAGTCCGTTTCTTTTGATTGTAATTGAAGAACACTGACACAGCTGGATGGAAATATACTCAATAAAAAGATCATTTCTACAATGCAAGATAGTCCATAGCATTTAAGTTTTGCCTTACTTTGGGCCAGAATTTCCTTCCCTATAAAGTCTGTATTACTCCTGCCTAATTCTATTTCTGAGACTTCATAGATACATATACTCTATCCTCTAAATGGTACAACTACTATCATTTTTCCTCATATATTTCCTTAGCACAATAGCTCATTTTCTCCATTACAATATATTTGATTACTACACATCCACTAAAATATCTAAAAAGACAGACAATTCCAAGTGCTAACAAGGATGTAGAAAAACTGGAACATTCATACATTGTTGGAAGAAATGTAAAATGATATGACCACTTTGGAAAATAGTTTGACAGGGTAGAAAATTTATGCATTTATATAAATTACTATTTTAAAATAAATGTAATTACTTCAGTGTCATCCTAGGCAATGATATCCATGCAATCAAGGTCTTTATGTGTTAGATATATTTGCCTGTAATACCTTAAAGACAAACATCACTATTAATTTAAAATGTGATTCACTCACCATCTAAATTAACTTCTTATACCAACAGTATATGTATTGCCCTTTGGGAAACACTAGGTCATATTTAACTTAAAATGTACATGAATTAATTTTCATTAAAGTAATAGTTAATTTAGAAAGCAATACTATAAAGTTTTACATAGCACATAATGAGATACAGAAAGTGTTAGGCCTTTCATTTGCAAATACTTAATTTTTTTTGGGGGGGTGGCTTTTTATCAATGGAAAGTGACTGAAGAGCTGGAAATGTGGAAAACCTCCAGCGTCTCTCAACTTTACATTCAACATGATGCAACCAGGTGACTTCAGGGAGAGAGCCCCACATAGGGAGAAGAAAAAGGGAAATATAACCAAAGGTCAGGGGGTGTTTCAGGAATTAGGAGTCACTGAGTTCTTCCTTTGAATTCTAAATTATGTTCATTTCTCTACTTGTCAAAATTTAGTATACTTCTATTTTTTAAAAAAATCATACAGTAAAACTTTTTGTTCCTTTGGAAATCTTCAGATGAAAAGGTATCCAAATACATCTTCTATTCTTTACAAGGATAAATTACTACTTTTATATTTTATTCAAAAATAGAAATTTAAATGAAGATAATTTTTGTTATTTTTTAATATTGATATTTACATACACCCTTTTGTGGCTAATTATGTTACTATATACTCCAAGTTCTCAAAACACTAGAAATAGGTGTTTGTCCATTTTTGTGTAAAAAATATAATACAAAGAAACTAAGGGCCCTCGATGGCCAGAGTAGAACACACACACACACAAAACATGGCTTCTAAAAAAAGGGACCTAAACTCTTCTTGCAGTTATAGCTTGGCAACCTTTAAAATGCTGTAGGTTATGTGATATATGGGATTTGCTCATAATTAGCAGGAATAAGGCTAGATTGGGGGGTTGAAGGGTTAGAGACAGATACAACTAGAACGGCAGCAGGATGCTGACACTGGTTGATGAGTAAGTGGCTGTTCATTATTTTATTTTCTGAATATTTGAAAATTTCTGTAAATAAAATTTTTATAAAGTATTTTGCTATTTTATTTGTACAGTCAAGTGAAAAAAACAAGTATATTTTCCAGTACACAACTATTTTAAAGTTGTAGGAAAGGCTACTATTGCCACCTACTGGATACTGTGATTGACTACTTGCTAGCAAGCTTTTTTAAAAAAATCATTATATAATAGGTTCCCCCATCCCACTCCAAGCATCTGATTTTTAACAAGACTTAACATAAGTTTGTTTCACTTATCTGTTTATATTAGAAGTGCTAATTAATGTTATATTACGCTACTTCTAACTATGAAATACCACCGGCCAAAAGGTGTATCATAAAATTTTGTTTAGAAAGTACATTAGTAACATCTTACAATGACTTCGTTTTACAGAAGCTCCCAGGACTTTGTTTGCCCATAGGGTTAGAACCTATAATTTAAATTATTTACACATAGGGACAGACCAGAAAGTTAGAAACTGCCCTGGCTCTTCAGTTTAGTGCATTATCTTTCTTCCTCTCAGTCTTTTAACATCTTGATTTATATTACAAACTTGTATCTTTTATAACTTGGTTAATTACATACAACAGTGATCTTCAGCCCTAGCACATCAGAATCACCTGAGAAATTTTAAAATAAACAGATGCTGGTATCAAAGGCAAAGATTTTTATCATCCAGCCAGAGCTAAAAGAACTATTAGATACCAATGGTTATCAAAGTGTGGTCCATGGACAAGCATCATCGTCATCACCTAGTTAGAAATGTAAATTTTCAAGGTCCAACTGAGGTTACTGAATGGGGGCCAATAATTTGTGCTTTGCAAGCCCTTGGTGATTTAGATGCAAGTTAAAGTTTGAGAATCACTATTATTTACTATAAAATCTATAAGTTTTTACTTTTTTACATACAAAATTTAATTTACTGATCTCTAAAAATATATTTCAAAAAAGATTTGCATTAAGTAACGTAGTTCAGTTCTACTATTTTTCCAGAAGCATACCATTATACACATTCAACAAAGTTCTAGTTAGTCAATAGCAAAAAAATGCTTTAATGGAAGAGTAGGGAATAATTTATTCATAGGCCAGTTACTAAGATCCTAGAATGTTCCTGCCCAGAGCAAGTTTTCCAAACATATTTCCTTATTCTGGTTTGTTCGATCAATAAGGTGCCTTTCTAAGATAAAACAAGGCATTTTAGCCACATCAGACCCTTTGATTCAGGAATGCCACTTCTAGAAATAAAGAGAAAAATAAATTATGTTTCAAGATTTTCTCCAAAGCACTATAAATAAAGGAGAGGGCACCCTGAAAACAGTTAAAAGTACAACTGAGGAATGATTCCATAATTTAGAGCATCAACTGAATGGAATAGTCGTCGACCATTAAAGTGATGCTTTTCATGTAACTATTTAAGTAATATGAGGGAAATGCTTACTTTATAACATCATGTGTGTACACACTCATGCGTGTTTGGTATACACATACACACACACACACACACACATATTCTGTTTCAGATGAAAACAACAAAGTAGCAAAATATTAATGCTAGTTATCCCTGAGTGGTAGAATTATAAGTAATTTTAAAAATATTTAATCTGCATTTTTAAAAATTTCAACAATAAGAATATATTTACTCTATTAATTAGAAGAAAATCTACACATAAAATAACAGAGCTTTATAGTCTGTGAACTAGAATCTTGAAATAATGATTAACCAGCAAGTTTTCAAATGACGGTAACTGTGGGAAACAAGCAGGTGGTTTCCTCTCCATCCAGCTCACCCAAATCTTTCTAACGTTCCTGTTTCTTTCTTCACATCAGCCCTGCCATGACCCCTTAACTAGAGATACCAAGAAGCTGAAGTGTAATTATTCAGTATTTAAACATTTATACATGTTCAGTTAAACACTTTCTCTTAGAACATATAAAAAGGAGGTCAAATGGCCTAATGGTTAAGAAAGTCTGAGGCCTTCAAAATCAGACAGATCTAGGTTTGAATCTTATTTTGTCACTTCTGGTACATGTAATGCGGCAATCCCAAACCTGAGAGGTTCTTTACCTCTTCCAAAGAAGTCACTCACAGATCCAGCAAGGAAAGACATTGGCTTATTAGAACATATGGGATGGTTGAGCTCAGTGGCTCAGCCTGTAATCCCAGCACTTTGGGAGGCCAAGGTGAGTGGATTGCCTTAGCCCGCGGGTTTGAGACCCGCCCGGGCAACTTGGCGAGACCTCATCTCTACAATAAATAAAAAATTAGCCGGGCATGGTAGCGCACACCTGTAGTTCCAGCTACTTGGAAGGCTGCAGTGGCCAGGAACATGGCACTGCACTCCAGTCTGGGTGACGGAGTGAGACTCCAATTAAAAAAAAAAAAAAAAAAAGAACATATAGGACATCCTACTTGTATAGTTAATCCTTACTTGTACCCCATGTCTCTTAAAATAATATTTAATTTTTTAAAAAAGAACTTACAGAAAGCACCAATGAGGAAAGAGTTCATGCCTTGGGGTAGCACAGTAATTTTATAGGCAAGCAAATCAGTTAATCACATTCCTGTCCTGTGTGTATAATTACAGTGATTACACGTGATACCCACCTTGCTTTCAACTTTGCTTGGCCACCTGCCCCCAGTGACTTATTACTGGGAATCTGCATACCCACCCAAGACCAGTGCTGGCCAGAGGCTGCTCTCTGGGGCAGAGGAAGAAAGAAGCCAGATACAGGGGAAAGAGGCAACGTCCAGACAATTACCTCATAGGGCATCACACAAGTTTCACTTTCCTCATCTGTAAAATGGGAGTACACGCTCCTCACTGAATCACTAAGGATGACATGAGGGGAATGCATATAAAGCCTAAGTAGTAATAGTTACAGTCTTTAGTCCATTTTGTGTTGCTGTTTAACAGAATTCCTGAGATGGGGGTACTTTTATAAAGCAGAGATATATTTCTTACAGTTCTGGAGACTGGGACATCTAAGACTGAGGGGCTGGCATCTCGTGATGACTCTCATGCTACATCACTACGTGGCAGGAGGTGGAGGGGGAGAGAGTGAACACACAATTGCACGAGAGCCTTGTTGCCCAAGTCCTTCTATAGCAGCATTAAACCATTCTTGAGAGCTCCACCCTCGATATACCTACCAGCACTGCTGTACTGCTTTTTGGGGGACACATTCAAACCATAGTAGCACTCAATAAAAGGCAATTGTTGTTACTGTTTTGAAGTAATGTCACTGCTACTCTTGGTGAACCTAAGCTTTAATTTCCCTGCGGTGTAGTCAGGTAAGTGGTCGTTCATAGTCACTTGGACCTCCTAGACCATTAAAATTTCAAAATACTTTTGAAGACCTACATGGAGTTGTCAAAATTTTCCTCACAAAGTGGGTATTATTAAATGGTAAACAAATTTACCATCAGATTATTTCATAAGAGAAAAGGCATTTAAATACTCCCCCAAAAAGTGGAAGATAGCCTGAACATAATCATGCCCAAGAAAGGACAGTTGGCATTTGCATGCTAAAATCATCATTTTTTTTCACTTTGTCACATACCAAAAACACTTATGGATTAACACTGGTCTGCAGACTGCACTTGGTGAAATAGACTTTATTTCTTATAAAGTTACTTCTTACAAACTTACTTCTGATTCTGCATCCACAAATAAAGTTGTTTTAGCTAACTCATGGGGATGTGCATTCAACAAATTCTAACCAAATACTTACTACACTATTAAGCATAGGAATTCAGGATCAAATAATGTCAAGTATATGAAAACACAGTGGCTTGTATACTGCAAAGCATCATAAAAATATAAGGTATTATTATAACAAAAAATACAAATATAGCATGACAAATTGATTCCTAAGAGGAAAGATTACCCACACACGCTTTAACGGCCTAGTAATTTTCTGTATTTATGCTCTCACAAATGGTGTTCAGAACTCTTTTGAATACACATTTTCCACTTTTTTTTTTTTTAGAAAATAGTCACATTTGTGATATAGCTCATGATTGCCATTCTTTGCCTTATGGGAAGTAAGAATGTCGCTATTCCCTCGATTGTTATGGATCCTAAGGGAGAGTCACTAAGCTAGAAATTGCTGCTATAATTACCCGTGTGTAGACTCTAGATTCTAAAAAAGAAAAAAATGACAAGATCTAAAAGGCGGGTTCAGGCCGGGCGCAGTGGCTCAAGCCTGCAATCCCAGACTTTGGAAAGCCAAGGTGAGAGGATTGCCTGAGCCCATGGGTTTGAGACAAGCCTGGGCAACTTGGTGAGACTTCATCTCTACAATTAAAAAAAAAATTAGCTGGGCGAGGCAGCACACACCTGTAGTTCCAGCTACTTGGAAGGCTGAGGCAGAAGGATCGCCTGAGCCCAGTGGGTCGATGCTGGGGTGGCCGTGAGAGTTCCACTGCACTCCAGCTTGGGCAACAGAGTGAGACTCCAACTCAAAAAAATAAAATAAAATAAAAGGCAGGTTCAGACACAGAGAAAATTTTGTTTTCTTCTTGAAGCTGTTGTAAGGTTTTCAAGTGTTAAAATTCACTTTCAAGTGTGATGATCGAGAAATGATAAGACACTAAATGTAAAAATTATGTAGTTTTATAATTTCTCTGTTGCTTCTTAAACCACTGAAAATAACTTCACAGTTCAACAAATGTAGGCAGCTTCTTTGTTACTCTCTTTGGTTTCTACTTCTTTAGGCAACAATGAGTCAATCTTCAGTAACAAACCTTCACTTGTTGAACTACGGAGGAAAGCACGTACCACAAAGGGACCTGTAAGTAGAGACAAGGATCAACTGGATTTTATCCATAGATACCTAATTAGCAAGTACAATAAGTCCTCACTTAATACTGTCAATGGATTCCTGAAAACTGCAACTTTAAGCAAAGTTTTCTCCGGGCTTGTGGTAGCCTCCTACATGCCACAGGTGCTCAAATCAGGTTAATTTGCATGCCTGCATGGCCCCCATCAGAGTGAGTGTGGGTATGTGTGTGTAGTGTACCCTGCAATGTGATGGTGTCTTGTTTAGGCTGGTTCCCACTTTGCTCCCAACTTTACCATAGGCTGATTGATAGAAATAAGAGTTATTTCTGATCACAAATATATCACCAAACTTCTAAATAAAGAGCCAAAACACTTTTAATATTAAACACTAAAAGACAAGTGAGTTATACATACATTTAAGAAATATTAATAAAAACAAGGAAGATAATTATCTACACAACTATAGGTGAATCAGTAAGTGCCAGGAGTCATAGTAGTGGTGGGTTAAATAAAGGAATAAATGTTTGCAGTGAAAAGCGTAAGGAGTACCTCCTACCACCATGCAGTTCAGAAACAAACCAGCACATACTGCAGGCTCACCCAGAGCTTTCGTACTGAGTCATTTATTGTCCCACATTTAGATAATGATTGTATTCACTCTTTCATTTTCCAAACCACTTATTCCAGTTGAGGATTATCAGTGGCCAAAGCTATTCTGGCAGCTCAGGGAGCAAAGTAGGAACCAGCCTAAACAAGACACCATCACATTGCAGGGTACACTACACACACATACCCACACTCACTCTGACAGGGGCTATGCAGGCATGCAAATTAACCTGATTTGAGCACCTGTGGCATGTAGGAGGCTACCACAAGCCCAGAGAAAACCCACGCAGATATGGGGAGAACATACAAACTTCACACACACAAACAGTTGGGAATCAATTTTTTCCTCATCAGCATAATAACAAAACAGTGTTGAATGAAGTGGTGTTATTTGAGGACCTCAAATATGCAACAGGAAACCTTATAGGACTCATGTCATATATTCACTTGAAAAGTACTATATTACTGAATATTTTGAATTAAGGGAAAGGGAAGATAGTTACATTTGTAGAGTAGAAGACAAACTAGCAATTCTCTAGACTATTATGAGATTTATCCTTGAAACTACACACATTCACTAATAATTCATTTTTCTCTTCCAGAAGATAGTCACCTAGAATTAATTTTACTGCAGAGTCAACAGTGAAGGGAGCAGGTGGTGATATTTACATTTGATGGAATATTATAAATATTTGCTTAAAACAGCACAGATGCTACCTTTGTGTCAGCACACAGTTGGTAAAATTTCCTAAAAATTAAAAAGCTTTTCATAAGAACAATGTTAACTGTTAAAAGGCTTCATTTAAAATGGATTGCCGGAGCCCAGCAGGTTGAGGCTGCGGTGGCCGGGAGCGGCCACTGCACTCCAGTCTGGGCGACAGTATGAGACTCCAATTAAAAAAAAAAACTCCAAAAACAAAACCAAAAAAATGGCAAAAAGAGGATGACAATATTGCTTAGGGGATTTACTGTCCATCATTCTACTTCTGCTATAGTCTCAGAGGATCCCATATTGAAATCAAAGTTTTCCATGGAATGTAAGTTTCATACAGAAGCAACTACTAAGTAGTATAGCCATATTTAGGGTGATAGAATTAACAAATGAGGTATTCATTTATTAGTGTGTTTAACTCACAAAGAAGGTGAAAAGTAGCTTGTGTTTTAATCATAAATTTGACTATAAAACTAAACCTGACAAATTCCTATCATGGTAAGCCTATCGGTGAATAGTCGATTGGGTATAATAAACTCTTGCTTGACTCCAACCATCCACAAGTGAAATTTGTTTGAGGAAGGAATTCAAATGGCTCATAATGCAAAGATAAGGCATTAGTCTGCGTTCTAGCCTATTACACAGCTTCCACATCTTAGCCAGGTTTAGTGAGTCTCCATGAATCACCCCGTCTACACAAGGTGACTTTCATGATATAATAAAAATGATAAGAAAATCAACTGCTCGTGCCAATGACAAAGTGAATGATCTTACTTCAAAATATTTCATAAATGATTTTAATTTTAGTTCCTATGTAACAGCATTGTAAATTTAAAGCAATCAGTTTCAGTTTTCTTTCAGAGTTAATAACATTTAATGGTAGAAATAATATGGGAATTTACATGTGTTGATTCCTTATTAATGCTAAAGAGGTTGCCTCTCTAAACAACCACAACTCATAAGTAAGATAACTAGGCATCCTTTGGAGAATTAAATTTTATTTCGTTTATCTAATCCTTGGAAATGCTGTTGCTATTGTACTTACACCTTAACTTGATTGTTTTCTAATATTTTATATATTTTTAAGTATCACAGGGAAGTCTACTCTCAGTAAATCACTTACCCAAACTCAGCGGTCTATGCCTACAAACTTCATTAATAACTGCTTGCAGATTGGCAGCTATCTGGTCACTTGACATATCCAACTGAAAGAAAAAGACATACATCATTAATGATCAGAAAGTGAGATGGTAATACAATTTAGATAGCTGTGTCAGTATTTGTTCTAGATGATTTTTCAAATATATAATCAATGCAATCTATGTATTAAGAGACTCTACTGTAATAGGAAAAAAATTACTGTTCTTTTAGAATGCTACATTTAGATGGTTTAACATGTCAAGATTTTATTACCTCCTAGAATCATATTATAGAAAAGTGTTTGGAAGTTTTTCCACTTGAGAGTGTTTGACTTCCAAGTAATTTCCCCAAAGCATATCCTGAAGCAGACTATACCATTTCCCACACCCACCCCAAGGAATCAGTGATATTTTCTCTTGAAGTTATTTGTTGATACACTCCAAAGGAAACTAAGAAAATGTTTAGAAATTAGTGTTTTCACGAGTTCAAAATAAAACTACTTGCTACATGCATTCAGACAATACATTTCTCATACCAACATTTTCAGGATGCTGTGCTAAGATTTTTCAAACACTCTAGGCAATAACAAATATCTTGCCATTTAGTAAAATCTACAGTAAGCTAACATAGAGTAAATGTGACCTATTCATAAAATTCCTAAACCAAGATTACACCCTTGAAAAGTCCTTGTGTTTATCATTCAAATTCAATGAATGTTATTCTTCTGAATATTTTAGTTAGAATCAGTTATATTACATTCAAATGTTTAGAGGATTTTGCATTGTGCCAAATGAGTCAATTTTTAAAAATTCATATAAAACCTGTAATAGTATAATTGGGAAAATTATACAGTGAAAAAGTTCAGGTTCAAACAAAATTTCTATTTTCAATGACTCTGAGACCATTGTGAGAAATGTGCATTTGTATTCACATAAGCATGTTTTCTACCATCATCAAACATTTATTTAGCATGATGCAGTACCAAATCCTAAATGAGAAAGTTTGGACATTATTGGAGAAATTCTCACTTTACGCTAATCAATAAGTGGGAATTATGAAAGGAAAAAAAAAAAAAAACCAAAGCAATGCTTAGTTCACCTTAAGTTCATAGATTTCAATTTGCATTAGAGCAAGTAGTTCACTGGCAAAGAAGGCACCTTACATATTTTATGTTTAAAAAAAAAAGGAAAAAGACTAAGGACATCAGCATGTGTCCTGCCTTCTTTCATTCCCCTCTTATTTCTCCACTTTGCTTCAAATGGTACTTCATTCTATTATCAAGTGAAGGGACAAACCACTACAGTCCTACTGAGTTCATTCTTTGCTAAAGACTGATACTTATCTTAAATTTGGAAAACGGATACAAGAAAAAGCAAGATTTCCAACATATGTTTTTAAAACAGTTACAATCTGTTTGTTATGCTATATGGACTAAACTTCTCTATTTTTGTAGCTATACTTTCTGCAGCCTTATATTGCCAAGCCTATAGCAAGCTAAAATGACAACATATGCTTTAGAAATGCAAAACAATTACTTCCCCTGCAACTTTCATTATTAGGACGCCTTCAATAATTTCATTAATTTAAGTTTCAAAAAATACAAAATTATTTTAAAACATAGTTTACATTTTTGTTCAAGTTTTAGAACCTCTAATCTATAGTAATGTGCTCTCTACTGAATTCAAAAATGCATTTATAGCCACATTTAAATTTATATTTTAGATATTGTAAAAAATTATGGAAAAGTTACATTTTATAGGCATTACCGTGATTATTAAATTGGCTAATGATGACAAGATAGCTATGTACAAAAACAAGTTACGTATGTATGAGTTTTATCAAAACTTGCATAGGAAATTTACTTGGGCTGACAATCATCAGAAATAACTCAGGAGAACAACATTTGCAAGCTTTTCTGCCTATATCTCAGTTACTCTGCACTTCCAATGGTGTTTTCCAATGTGATAACATTGTGTTGTCTTAAGAAGGCAGGAATGACTGTTTTGAGGAAAGAATATAGTCCATTCGATTCTCAGTAGTAGTACAGCATATGACTTGGTTCAGGAGGAGAAAAACAAACATGGATGGGGTTGATCTTGAATGGGGATATGGAACTATGCTGCTAAACACTATATTTTTGTTTGTGTACGTATGTGTATTTGAGCATATAACAGGCACAATACTATCTAGGTTTGGCTTAAGTTACTGTCCACTACAGGACAAAACAGACATTTCTCATTCTGAAACACAGATGTTTTCAAGAAAAGTCTGCTTTACTGAATCCTACTTTCTGCTCAGCTTTCTTTATTTAATCAGAAATCATTCCCTAAGCTGACTAGATTAAAGACTTTTACCAAAGATGTCTGGGTAGTGCTCAGTGAATGCAAGTGAACTCTATGTCTCCAACTCTTTGCTTCAACTCTCAGATTTTCCCCTTTCCCTACAACTCCTAGCTTTTATTTCATTAATTTTCTTAATTACGAGAAAACTAAAAATCAGTAATTGTTAACCATTTTTTGTCCCTTTGAGAAGCATATGTTATATTTCATCTCAGGACAAAAAATAATCACAAACATGTCACAAAGACAGTGATTCTTAAAGTTTTTAGGTCATTGCACCTAACTCCAGAAAAATACACATAAGTACATTACAAAGTTTAGTCTACGCTATCAGCTCTTCGTGGATTCTCTGATTTAAAAGGCAGGCAATGCACCGGTGGCTCACGCCTATAATTCTAGCACTTTGGGAGGCTTAGGTGAGAAGATTGCTTGAGCCCAGGAGTTTGAGACCAGTCTAGCAACATGGTGAGACCTCGTCTCTAAAACAAATCAAAAAATTAGCCTGGCATGGTGGTGCACACATGTAGTTCCAGCTACTTGGAAGGCTAAGCTGGAAGGATCGCCTGAGCCCAGCAGGTCGATCATACCATTGCACTCCAGCCTGGGCGACAGAGAAAGACTCTAACTCTAAATAAATAAATAAAAATAAGCAAATAAAAAAAGAGGAAATAAAGACTTCTGAGGAAATTGAGTTAAAAGGGATCCCTGGACCATACTTTGAGAATTACTAGTACAGAGGTTAAGTCTGTTCAAATATTTTGGGGGAATAAGGATTACGGTGTGAAAAGATTTTTACACCGTACAGAGGACAGAAAAAAAAGTATATATACATGATTTCTATTTTTTATTATTTTTATTTTTAAAATTTTAAATATGTGGGGTTATTCAGGGTTAGGTATACAAATGTTTATTATGCAGGTATATACATGATTTTTAAACAATCACATGCTCCTTCTACAGTGACTAGCTTCTGCCACTGTAAATGTTGACAGTCCCTAGATAACTAATCGTCTCTAACTGGAAACTGCAGAGAGGACTGCTACTTTGGATAAGCACTTGTTAGATCACCTGACCTCAAAAGTCCCTTCCAAATGCAATAGTCTAAGATTATATAAAGTGTGGCCTGGCAGATGGTTTCTGCAGATAGGTCAGTATTCTTAACCCCTGTGACTACTAACACTCTAAACCAAGAAAAGGAAGATAAACTCTATGTTTCCTAGACAACATAAAGTAGTAGTAGTAGTAGTAGTAGTAGTAGTAGTAATTAATTGTGCAGCTCTATTTATTGGGTACTTACGCTGAGCTGAGCTCTGTTATAAGTGTTTACATAGGTATTCTCATTTATTTCTCCCAAGCGTCCTATTAAGTAGGTGCTATTATTATTTCTTGTTTACTCTTAGAAATTGAGACATAAAAATCTTTGTAACTTATCTAAGGGCACACACATGGTAACAAGTGCCCCAGTAGCCACATACGAGAGCATTTAAGGCAGACATGTGGATGCGATCCCCACTTCTACCACCTCCTAGCTTGTGACCCCATACACAGCTATGGCATGTTAGTAATTCTTACGGAAAATGACATATCAGTTGTCTGAAAAGTCCAAATGAGTTTGTTGTAAACTAAGGGGAGAAAACAGGGAAACGAAGAAAAATACTAAAAAGGAAGGAACATGCACTTAGGGAAAAATATGAATTTTTCTCTTCACTACCTTCTTTATTTATTTTTTAGATGTTAACACCATATAATTCAGCAACATTTACTTAGCCCCTACCCTTTATCAAACAACACACTAGGAACCAGGAACAGAAAGATGATTAAGAAACAAACTATAGGCCAGGCATGGGGGCTCACGCCTGTAATCATAGTACTTTGGGAGGCCAAGGCAGGAGGATGCTTGAACCTGGGAGTTCAAGACTAGCCTGGGCAACTTAGCAAGGAATCATCTCTACAAAAAATTAAAAAATTAGCCTGGTGAAGCCCTATAGCCCCATAGTCCCAGTTACTTGGAAGGCTATTGTGGAAGGCTGGAATCCAGGAGGTTAAGGCTGTGGTGAGCCATGATCCTGCCACTGCACTCCAGTATGGACGACAGGGCAAAACTCGACTCAAAAAAAAAAAAGAAAAAGAAAAAGAAAAGAAAGAAACCATGCCCTCAAGGAGCTTATAATCTAATCACTAAAATGCAATACGACAGGTGCCAATCTGTATGAACAAAATGCTACAAGGGCACAGAGGAAGTGACTGACTTTGACAGGCACGCCAACACAAAGAAGGTGATCTCTAAGCTGAGACTTAAAGGATGAAGAGTTTTGAAGGACAAAGAGGATCTTCTAGATAGAGGAAACAGCAAGAGGCAATGTGAGAACAAGGTGGATCAGAGGACCATGAGGTAACTTATCATATATGGGCCCAGGGTTTCAAACTCAAATGCCTACAACGGGCAAAGTAGGGAACACACTCAACCGAAGTCTGGTTTTAGGCGCGTATGCAGATATCACTTGCATGACACAGGTTGGGCACGTGTGGAGAGCACCGCCCTGGGTGGAAAAGACAGCAGCTTCTCAGGTCTAGCAGATGTTACAAGGGAGGTTGTGGGACCAGCGTCAACAGAACTCCTGATTTGTTAAGAAGATCTACAAATCTGAACTCTCAGGTGATATCATTCAGTTGTTAAATGCTGATTCAATAAAACCAAACCAAATCAAACCCAACCACTATTTGGGCCCAAGAAAGTAAGTCTGGGGGCCAAATTCAGCCTGTAAGCTGCTATTTTGTAACTCTAGTCTCCAGGGTGCACAACTGATGATAACATGAAATACTGAATTTGAACCTGAGACAGTGATTTGAGACTAGATTGCAAAGGAATTTAAAGGCAAAAGATTTAGGATATATCTCATCAGCAGTGAGAAGCCAATGAATATTTCTAAGTAAAAAATTTTTTAAAAATAAAAGAAAAAGAGAATATTTCTAAGCAGAGAAATGGTACATCTGATTTATGTCTTAGAAGGAATTCTAGAGGAAGAGTGTGAGACAGGAGCCAGCATACTTTCTTTGTAAATGGTGAGGTAGTAAATATTTTAGGTTTTAAAGGACAAAATATCTCTGTCACAACTATTTAACTTCTCCTGCTATAGCACAAAAGAAACCATAGACAGTATAGAAATGACTGTATTCTAGCAAAACTTAAAAAAACAAACACTTGTTTACAAAAATAGGTAGAGAGCTGGATTTGGACTACAGCCCAAAGTGTGCTGATCCCTGGTATATAAGACAGACTGAAGGATGTCTGAGGAATTGAGTGGGCAAAAGCGACCACAACCTTTTGCTAGACCAGAAAAGTTCTGTTTGTATTTTTTTTTTTTAAGAAAGCTCTGTTGGTTGCCAATAGACTTTGGTTTCTTACTACGCATCTACTATGCAGTTGAGGCAAAAAAAAAAAAAAAAAGTTTTGCCAGGCTAAGACTTGTATTGCCATTTAAAATAACAGGAAAAATGCCTAGCAATGGTTTCAACAGCTGATATAAATTTTGTATATACATTTGAAACATCTTCAGGATTGATGATGAGGGCCCAAATCTGAAAGCATAACAGGCATTTAGTACCCTATATCCAAAAAAAGATGTTGACAATGATGGTCACCAGAAAGGTCCTGCCATAGTCAACTCCCTCCTCCAGTAGTAGCAGAAGTCAAGTGTGTAGGCAAGGCTCCAAGAGGCTCATGTGTAGAGACAGGGGTACCTGCAAGAAGGGGAGTCTGGCTGGTTGAACCTGTGCTAAAAGAAGGACATCAAGACCAATAAGAGATAGACAGAGAAGTAGCAACAACTAAAACAGGGACCACGAATATGGAAGGAAGTAGAGGCATTTGCCTTTTTCCCTTATTCCTCTCTTGAGCATCTATCCCAGAGCAGGTAGGTTTGGAAAGGCATTGGGAGCAAGGTCCTTTAGAACAGTGTTCTAAGGTCTACAGTGGGAGGTTAGAAAAGTATAAGCATCCCCAATTCAAGTCACATGAGCCACAGAAGTCTGGCTCCAAACTGGGCAAGGGAAATCTCTAGATATGAGATCAGCATTTTGAACTGGATCAGGCTGCACTCTAAATTATAGATAGTCACTGTAACTATGCGATCTCTCCAATATCCCCATGCCACTACAAGGGAAGTAGTGGCAGGGGACAGTAGAAAGAGAATGAAGAAAACTATTTCTGGTTGCATTCCACTAAATTCAGACTTTTAAACAAACAGTTATACATTTATACACAGACACAGAATGTATTCTGTGTGTATGAGATGTGGATTATGTTCATTGGAGTGATATTTATAATAATGAGATATAGGAAACAATCTAAGTGCTCAACAAAAGAAATGAAGTTGAATAAATTATGATATATCCATGCAACAGGCTATGAAACAGCTATTACAATGATACTGTGTAAGAATTTTATGACAAATGTTCAAGATACAGTGTTAAAGGAAAAAAATACAAAACAATATATAACAATTACATAAACAAAAAATATATATACAGAAAGAGCAGTAATGAAAAGTAGTAAAATGTTACCAATGATTACAGCAATTCTGAATGATCTTTATATATTTACCTATGCTATTTAGCATTTTCCTAACAAACTAATTATGTTGTTACATGTTTACATATTTTTAATTACATTTTTAAAATGAAAAGGCAGTAAAATTGACCTTTTCCAAAGGGTCAACCTTTTTTTTTTAAGTCATGCATACATTCAAGTAACAGCCACTCCAATACAGAATACTCCCCGATACAGAACCCCAAAACTGCCTCATGTGATTTCTCTCAGACACAAACATCATCTACTCCTAACCCCTGGTAACCACTGATTTGTTTGCAAGAGTTGGCTTTCTAAAAATGTCATAAAAATAGAATAACAGTATATAGCCCATTAAACAATAACTTTTTTTTTTTTTTTTTTTATTGTGATATTAAGGGGTACATTTAAGGGTTAGGTACACAAATATGTCTCATTCAGGCACCCTTGTTTGTAAGAAATGTCCCCCCATCCCCAGACAGGTATTTACTGCCATTAATTGCTTCCC